>CABFVZ010005138.1:0-17419 GCA_902151445.1 Timema monikensis
TGCTGTTAGCTCACTCTAGAATACTGAGTAACACTGTCTGTTATCATGCTGTTAGCTCACTCTAGAATACTGAGTAACACTGTCTGTTTGATGAGGATCTTTGGTTGGACCATGAACATGTTTATTTGGTTTGAAACAATTGTAAATGTTGGTTCAAGGCCTTTAGGAATGTAGTCAATGTCTAGTACTCCATTGAAGTACTCGCTTGTGATGAGTTATGGCCTCGTTATCACGTGTTCATGTAGATGAGAGTGTTCTCCGCTCAGACATGTGTGACTAGGTGTGTTCTGTCTCATACATGTGTGTGACTAGGTATGTTATGTTCTCTGCCCACAGGAGGAGCGAATTCTTGGGGTGCATGTCATTTGCAGTCAAACATGCGATTAAAAAGGTGAGTTCTCGTTTAATGATCCCTCCTAAAACAAAAGATTATCAATCTTTTTACTATCGTGGTTTCCCCCGGGAACTATCTTGGTCCCCCACTGCTCAGGCTAAATGAGCATAAGATGAACTTGTTTGACAATACAGACAGGAATAGCAAGGTTCGTACAGCTCAAGGGCGCCTCTTGTTTCTCCACGTCATTCAGGTAGGTACACCTCGCTAACCTTGAAAGCTTACAGTCTTACCTTGACTGATTACACTATGGTCCTATATTATAAGCTCCACCATAGTGGAACCAAGCAAGGTAAACCTACTGATAAGTTTTAGGGTAGTGAATGAAGTGTACGTAAAGATGAATGATTGTCATATTTATTACGCTAGAGAATCTTTGGGTACAAACATGTTTGTAGAATGTCAAGAAATAAATAGTTATTTCAAGGTTAAGTCAGGTAAAGGCTGTATTTTGTTGATGGTAATGTGTGGCCTTTTACTTTACCATCTAAAGAGAAAGTATTGTAAATTGTGAAATATTTGACCTTGAAATCATTATGAGTCTTTAAATTTTATGTGGTTCCGAATCAACAACACAAAAAGTGGATTTTCCCAATTTTGTCTGTCCGTCTGTCTGTCTGTCCCTGGCCACAGATCTGAAACGGTTTGATGGGTTTTTTTCAAACCTGATATACAGATATTATTTGGATATATTTTGGTATATTTAAAAAAAATTATTTCGACCCTAGCTCTTAAATTAAGGGTAGTTTACAAATTAGTTATTTTTTTTTAATTCCATTATATGCAAGGCATAGCATGGTGTAATTCAGGGGTGGCAAGGTCCATGTGTGTGCAGGATATGTCATGTTGTAATTCAGGAATGGTAAGGTCTATATGTGTGCAGGGTATGTCGTGTTGTAATTCAGGAGTGGCAAGGTCCATGTGTGTGCAGGATATGTCGTGTTGTAATTCAGGAATGGCAAGGTCCATGTGTGTGCAGGATATGTCATGTTGTAATTAAGGGTTGGCAAGATCCATGTGTGTGCAGGGTAAGTCATGTTGCAATTCAGGAGCGGCAAGGTCCATGTGTGTGGAGGGTATGTCATGCTGCAATTCAGGAGTGGCAAGGTCCATGTGTGTGCAGGGTATGTCGTGTTGTAATTCAGGAGTGGCAAGGTCCATGTGTGTGCAGGGTATGTCGTGTCGTTTCAGGATATCAGTGGCTCGTACCCTCTCTCTTCACAGACGTCAGGTCGGCCCCAGCCTGTCGCAATGCCCAGACATTCCATCTCCAGTACAGAGGAAGTGATCAGCCTTGACTCCGATGTTCCTGTCAGGACAGGTATGTGACGTCACTATCCTAGCACTCCGTCTCGTCTCGGTTCAGGATACAAATGGAGAGTATATAAAAACTATAAATATATAATGCAGCCAGAGAATATCTCCTCCTGGTCCATTACAAGGGCACGGTTAAAAGAAAGCGTTGTTTACAATTCAAGAGACGCTTTCCCTTCTAGCTAAGTGACGTGGTTCCAAAGAAGGTTCTGGTTCCGAGCTAAGTGACGTGGTTACAAAGAAGGTTCTGGTTCCATGCTAAGTGACATGGTTCCAAGAAGGTTCTGGTTCCATGCTAAGTGATGAACCTAGAGCACGAACATATAAATAAAACATTCCAAAGTATTCTCATAACCCAAACGCATCTAATGTGTTAAGGATGAGGAAGAATGAATTTAGGGGAAGTGTACCCCATTTGCGTGGAGAGCGTATAGTGGGAAAGCTACCTTCAGCACACTCAACCGGGATGCAAACCCGAGTCTCCCCATCATCAGTTAGTCCAGGGGTCGGTAACATGCGGCTCCTGGCCTGATAAACTGCACGCTACCCTTTTCACTCACAAAGAGTCCTGTGAGTGACTGACCCACCTGCCACTCCAAACTTGTAAAAGCTAGCTGAAGATATTCAAGTTCAAAGGTCACACTAAAGGTTCACACAGTATTTACTTTATACCTGTAATTAAATGTGCTCCCAGCCTTGGGAGAGTGAAACCATACCCCACGCGACCAGTAAAACTGATAAATTAAAAGTAATTAAATATAAACTTTACTAATTAAAGAGCTGGTCCGACACCCTAACTCAGTCGGTGGCGTGTCTGCTTGCTGAGCTGAAGGTCCTGGGTTCAATTCCCAGTGTGGCCGAAAATGTATCATCGATTAAAATATGTGTTTACACTGTCACATTGATAAATTAACGGCTGGGGACTGGATGCTGTGCCTGTCCTAGTATTAATCTGGCAGTGGAGAATAAAACACTGGGCCACAGAGTGTAAATAGTAGTGGATGTAACAAAGAGTGAAGAGCAGGACCAGAAAACAACTACTGTACATTGTTGTTGTTGTTGTTTTCAGGAATGGAAGGGAGTAAAAGTTGTTCGAAGAAACCTGCTGACTGCAAACCTGGTAAGTTTACCGTGGACACAAAACAAACCTAGATCTACTTTCAATACGTAAAAAAACCTGTTTGCTTTAGAAACAAATGATCTCCAGTTGCTCATTCGTATAAAACCAAGTTAGAGGTTGTTTGTTGCATAACTTGACCTTTGAACTGAAGCTTTCTTGGAATCTTGCATGACTTAGTTTTAATGGCGTCCCCCCTCACCTTGAGATGGGGTGGTTGGGAAGGGGTCTATTGTTACGTGTCTAAGAGAGAGAGAGAGAACAGAGATGATATTTTATCCACCATTCACAACTGGAGCTGGTAAGTGACAGCTAGCAGAGGTTATCAGACCTACTTTGTTGACAAATGTATTACAAGATATAAGTGTTTCTTGGTTTTGAATAATAATTTGCATTTTGAACCGTTTATGGAATCTATATAGCTGTAGTGTAATTTCGCGAGCACCACATTCTCGAAATGCATGAAATTGAAAGCTGCTATCGAGTTATATCGACTGAGTAGCCCTGAAGTCACTGTTCAAATTCTCACCGTGAGAGTTTCAGATGTATTACACCTTCTATTGTTTCTGTCGTGCAGTGTCCGAGTTTTGTGATTGGATGTAAGATCAAGAAGGTGGAGAAGAATCTACATTTCAAAAACAGCGTCAGTTACCAGTTAAACATGCCCCACCACACCCCCAATTATCTGAAGTCGGCGCCACTATACTCTCATTTATACATTCGCTGAACCATTTGTTAAGTTGTTGTCAAAACTTTCACAATAAACAATTTGCTTTAGCTATTTTTTCTTTTAACTGAATCCACATTATTGAATAACGGAATTGTGAAAATAACCGTTTGGATGTTGTTGTTTTTTGTAAAAGTGGTGACTCTGGTTCTTTTAAAAATACTTTACAAACGAGAGCTTCTAAAAGGCTGCCTTTTCTTCATATTTATAAAGATGGTGAACCAGAATAAACGATTACCATTGATGACGTCATACACCCCATCTTCGGTTGTGTTGATGCGCATCTGTTTAAAAAAAAAAGTTTAAACTAATATTTTGTATGGTTTTTTTTCTCTAAGTTATAAAAATGTATATTTATTTGTCTTAGTGTCCAGTTATAACAAGATACAAGTGTGAACATAACACTATTTAATTTATTGTATTATCTACTCTAATGTTTTTTGTTGCCACAACCATGAAATAAAAGATATACGAGTTTCAATAATATATTTTGTTCTTTCACTAAGTTAAGAAAAAGCCAGCTAACCAGCAATCCTCGGTGAACTATTGTTATAAGTTGACTTGTACAGCCTTGAGGACCAGTTGGATAGTCCCAGACTTGTACAGCCTTGAGGACCAGTTGGGTGGTCCAAGACTTGTACAGTCTTGAGGACCAGTTGGATAGTCCAAGACTTGTACAACCTTGAGGACCAGTTGGATGGTCCAAGACTTGTACAGTCTTGAGGACCAGTTGGATAGTCCAAGACTTGTACAGCCTTGAGGACCAGTTGGATGGTCCAAGACTTGTACAGTCTTGAGGACCAGTTGGGTGGTCCAAGACTTGTACAGTCTTGAGGACCAGTTGGATGGTCCAAGACTTGTACAGTCTTGAGGACCAGTTGGATAGTCCCAGACTTGTACAGTCTTGAGGACCAGTTGGATAGTCCCAGACTTGTACAACCTTGAGGACCAGTTGGATGGTCCAATACTTGTACAGTCTTGAGGACCAGTTGGATAGTCCCAGACTTGTACAGCCTTGAGGACCAGTTGGATGGTCCAAGACTTGTACAACCTTGAAAGGACCAGTTGGATGGTCCAATACTTGTACAACCTTGAGGACCAGTTGGGTAGTCCAAGACTTGTACAGCCTTGAGGACCAGTTGGATAGTCCCAGACTTGTACAGTCTTGAGGACCAGTTGGATAGTCCAAGACTTGTACAACCTTGAGGACCAGTTGGATGGTCCAATACTTGTACAGTCTTGAGGACCAGTTGGATGGTCCAATACTTGTACAGCCTTGAGGACCAGTTGGATGGTCCAAGACTTGTACAGTCTTGAGGACCAGTTGGATAGTCCAAGACTTGTACAACCTTGAGGACCAGTTGGATGGTCCAATACTTGTACAACCTTGAGGACCAGTTGGGTAGTCCAAGACTTGTACAGCCTTGAGGACCAGTTGGATGGTCCAATACTTGTACAGTCTTGAGGACCAGTTGGATGGTCCAATACTTGTACAACCTTGAGGACCAGTTGGGTAGTCCAAGACTTGTACAGCCTTGAGGACCAGTTGGATGGTCCAAGACTTGTACAGTCTTGAGGACCAGTTGGGTGGTCCAAGACTTGTACAGTCTTGAGGACCAGTTGGATGGTCCAAGACTTGTACAGTCTTGAGGACCAGTTGGATAGTCCCAGACTTGTACAGTCTTGAGGACCAGTTGGATAGTCCCAGACTTGTACAACCTTGAGGACCAGTTGGATGGTCCAATACTTGTACAGTCTTGAGGACCAGTTGGATAGTCCCAGACTTGTACAGCCTTGAGGACCAGTTGGATGGTCCAAGACTTGTACAACCTTGAAGACCAGTTGGATGGTCCAAGACTTGTACAGTCTTGAGGACCAGTTGGATGGTCCAAGACTTGTACAGTCTTGAGGACCAGTTGGATGGTCCAAGACTTGTACAACCTTGAGGACCAGTTGGATGGTCCAATACTTGTACAACCTTGAGGACCAGTTGGATGGTCCAAGACTTGTACAACCTTGAGGACCAGTTGGATGGTCCAATACTTGTACAGTCTTGAGGACCAGTTGGGTGGTCCAAGACTTGTACAGTCTTGAGGACCAGTTGGATGGTCCAAGACTTCTCTCAGATCCTGCTCCGGTCCGACCTAGCATGAGGTTCACTATCTCTAAGCTCTGTATGCCATGTCCTGGTCTAATAGATCTTCCTGTACGTCACATCCTGTTCCAGCTGGAGCAGAGGACAGCACCTTCTTGCGACACTTGGAGCTGGAGCCCCTCCCGGAGGAGGGTGAGGGACCCCCTCTACCACTCAAAGGGGGCCGCACCCCCTTCACCACCACAAGAAGACTCGTCAGGAACCCCAGTGTCGGGGGTGGCTTCGGGTTCTCCATAGCGTGGACCCAACCTCCCAGGTACAGAACCTCCCAGGTACATAACCTACCAGGTATATAACCTACCAGGTATATAACCTACCAGGTACATAACCTCCCAGGTACATAACCTACCAGGTATATAACCTACCAGGTATATAACCTCCCAGATATATAACCTCCCAGCTATATAACCTCCTAAGTATATAACCTCCCAGGTACATAACATACAAGGTACATAACCTACCAGGTACATAACCTACCAGGTACATAACCTCCCAGGTACATAACTTACCAGGTACATAACCTCCCAGGTACATAACCTCCCAGGTACACAACCTCTCACGCATAAAAAAGACCTGCCCACGCTCGGAGAGGTCACGTGACCAACTTTGATTGCGTAGAACTGTGTCTCTACCAACGTTGAGTGGACTGTATCAATCCGCCAGTAAGTCAGACGAGTGTTGTTTGTCACAGGGTGGAGAGGGTGGAGACGGGTCTGCCGGCAGACCAGGCAGGTCTACTTCCTGGAGACTACGTCATTTTCGTGGAGAAGGACAACGTGGTCACCTTGCCTGAGGAGGAGATTCTGCAGCTCATCAGGTGGGTGTCCTTCGTCCTTAGTAACCCTGAGGGTCTGCTGGTGATACACTAGTCTGTAGCTGAGGGTTTGCTACTAATACACTAGTCTGGAGCTGAGGGTTTGCTACTAATACACTAGTCTGGAGCTGAGGGTTTGCTACTAATACACTAGTCTGGAGCTGAGGGTTTGCTACTAATACACTAGTCTGGAGCTGAGGGTTTGCTACTAATACACTAGTCTGGAGCTGAGGATCTCCAGGTCTGCTGGTAAAACCTTAGCTTTTGTTGGCAGGTCCTGTGGTAATGAGGTGACACTGGAGGTGTATCGGCGCACCACCCCCAACGGTCTTGTGGGTGGTTCCACCCTTACAACTACTGGGGGTGGCTCGGGGGTAGTCACGGCACCACCCCAACCCTCCACCACCTGCTCAGTGACTACCACCTCCCTGGACCTGAGCAAGAGGCGGCTACACCTTCCCCAGGTCACATTTAGCAGTGAGGTCGGTACTGGTGTCATCGTGTGACATTGGCTCTTGACATAGCAGTTGTCACATCGTGTAGCATGGACTCCTGTCATAACAGTTGTTGTATCGTGTAGCATGGATCCAGTCATTGGTTTGCTTGATAGTCCTCCATGAATGTAACAAATCTTTGTAGACAAATTCAACCTGAAGGAACTACTAGGTTAAAAAACTGATTGAGTTTACATAGTTCACACAGCTCACACAGTTCACACAGCTCACACAGTTCACACAGCTCATGCAGTGTACACAGCTCACACAGTTAATGCAACTCATACAGCTCACACAATTATGTTGATTATGCCACTCAGCATTGTGGTATAACATCCCTTGTTTGAACACCTGGTTGTTGGAGGGGTTGCGAACTTATAACATTCGAAGTAGGTTCTCTTCACATGTTTTAATCACGTGGTTGGTTTTTATATTCCTCAATTAATAAGGTGCATTGTATTTTTTTTAAATGAACAGTCATTTAACCAGATTATTGGTAACTTCATTATAGATGTGATATAAATAGTCATATTCCTCCTGTAATATATTATCATTTCTACTGTAAGTCTTGTCAGTGAGTAGTGCAGTTCAACTGTAGCCAGATTTGCACGTTTTAAGTATTTACTTGTCATATCAATTAAGATTAATCAATTGACAATAGTAATAGAAGCAACAGTAATGTATCATTGCCCTAAGTGTGTGGGATGTTATACTCAGGTGAATGAATCATATTAAAAGTATTAATAATATAAATTATCTAATGATAACAATATTTGGAATTGATAACAAATATGATATGTCACAGTGTTTGCTGGTCAAACTTCACAACTCACTGTAAGAAGCAATTATTTCAAGTAGCTAACTCTTGCATCCTGTATTTGATAGAGATACAGCCCGCAACACACATCTGTATGAAATGTAGTAATATATCTATCTAACGGCGTCAGTAGTCTGGCTATTGCCGGTGCCTGTGTATTTGATATTATCATACTAACCCCTTGTTCATGACCTCATCCACAATTCACAAATCTAAACCGTTTTTTACGATTCTCCAAGTGCGTTATACAGTTAGTCATATGCTTTGCTCGATGTATTTTGTTAATATCATAGTAACAAATCAAATAGCAGAACTTTACAAATATTGCTTCATGTGGTTATTACTAAGTATAATATTAATTCGTATACTATTATTTAATTTGTATTGATACTGAATTGATTTCACTTTAAGATTTCATTAATTTATGAAATTATTAATACTGTAATAAACCTTTTGTTGTGTTGAACAAATTTATAGGTACAACTTTGTTTATCTTGAAATGTTGCGAGCCTACCTTGCTTGGTTCCACTATGGCGTAGATTATAAGATAGGACCATAGCGTAATCAATCAAGGTAAGACTAAATGATTGTACTATAAACGAAGTGTACACATGAGACTATACGTTGTTTGACCGAGTTTATATAACAAAACGAGACTGATTATTTTTTGTTTTAGTCTAACCTTTTTTTAGACTAATCTGAGCTAAGTTTATTTGGGTGTTCTCTTTGATTGTTGCTCGATAAGCCCTGATTGGACCTAGATTATGGCTCACTTGTCCAAGAATGAATACTTAACAATGATGATCACTGTTCGATTCTGATTCACCTGCCTCAGTAATAATAATAATAATAATAATGGTGTATAGGTTGGTCCATCTTGTGGTTCATGTATGAGGGAAAAAGCTAATTTCGTCACGTGACCTTTCATTTAGTTGCTAGCAGCATATTCATGTGTGTTGTATGCTAATGTTCGTATTGTTCAGTTGCTTGCGTGTTGAATGTTGATGTTGATCACAATCACAGACAAATTCGTCACATATTACATTCATTCTCTGTGCATTGTTTTCTTATTTTGTGATTTTTATTTGTCCTCATAAAACTTTATAGTTTCCCCAAATGTAATCAATTTTGATGTTTTATTGTTTTTACAAGTTTTTTCTCTAAATACACCCTGTTCCAAAAAATTATGTTTGTTTTGTTTTATTTTTATTTCCGTTGCTTCCTCTGCCCCCCTCCCCCTCCCCCCTTCAATCCCTCCTCTATGAACAGTTCCTAAAACTAGCTTTTTATTATTTTACTTTGTTTTATTTGTATCAGTTCAACAACCTAGGAACACTCCTGCTTTATCAGCTACTGTATAACTTTGAGTCTTGACAGACCAGTGTGACAGACAGCTGTCAATAAAGTGTCACCGACTTCAACTTGAAGATCCAGAGTTTTACTCCCAGAGCTAGTATTTATAGCTTTATATTGCTTCAATTATATTCTTGGCGCTTTTATTGTATTTGTTGCATCGACGTGTGCTATAAAATTATTACAATCTTTTAACTCAGATAAACATCTTTGTTATTATTATTATTATTATTATTATTATTAGCACCGCGTCTTACTACCCTTTCAGACTATACGCACAACATCTTTATTAACATTATATGTTTGTGAGTAGTCAACACAAACTTTCTGTGTAATTGATGGGCCTAAGACTAAAACAAGTATTGGATGAAGTGTAAAATGTTTCTTTTGAAAGTTTATTTAATTGTGTCAGGTTTGCTAGCAGAGAGCCAACAGTTCGAATACAGAAAGCAACCAAATATAACATAGTTACTCAGAGATTAAGGCAAACCAAATATATTACTATCAAACAATTAATATGAGCCTAAATAACTTTATATCTGTAAAATTTTGTGTATTAGGGCAGGTTCATAACACTGTTAGTACAAGCTCTACATGTACTACGTAGTGTACTAGGGCAGGTTCATAATACACTGTTAGTACAAGCTCTACATGTACTACGTAGTGTACTAGGGCAGGTTCATAACACTGTTAGTACAAGCTCTACATGTACTACGTAGTGTACTAGGGCAGGTTCATATATTACTTGTGCAGTACAATCAACTGTCAAAGTTCCACTGATACCTTGTGTCACAGTGTCACAGTGTCACAGTGTCACAGTGTTGTGGGAAGCAAGTGGACTCGTTGTCTGCCTTCGACCAATAGTCTCTGTCTCCCTTCCTCTCGCTACAATGTTCACAGCACCGGCCAGTTGCCATGGCAACCAGCCAATCATTACAAAGGAATGGACCCTGACCACTGAGCTACCACCTGTATAGAGGTCCGCAGTACATCACACTAAGGACGGATTCACACCAAGAGCGCCGTACTCCGACTGTGTCTTGTATTGTTTCAATAGTGTTCTCCCAAGGCCACGGTCTAGCCCTATGGCCGACCATGTGTAGGCTTCTTCCGGCAAGTCCGAACTTTCACGAAGGTTTTATCTACAATCTGACAATGCCTGGAGGGTATTCTAACACAGCCATCGTGTGCAATTATTATGTCCGAGGGAAGCTTAATACTGTTGGTACAAACATATCACTTTCAACATAAAGAATACTATGATAATCTCATATTTCGGAAAAAACCCAATGTAAAAGGTAACTAGGGTGACCAAAACAGTCAGAGTGGTAGACACGACACAGCCTTCTCGGTGTGAATCTGTCTTAAGAGAGTCACAGTGTCACAGTGTCACGTTGACAGTGCTGTTGGCACTTCAGGACTCAAGTTGAGGAAATCTTGTACTAAGGAGTTTACCAGATGACCCCGATCTCCGTACCATCAGCAGTCTAGTCTAACACGAACTGAAGGGATGCCTCAGACCATGTGGTCACTGAAGTAGGTTTGCAGATGTTGAGGGCAAACGTTTATTAAATTTAATTTTCCCCTCCCCCCCTGAATATGGTCCAATTGCGATCAAAGAACTTATTTTAAGGGGTCAGGGTTCCAAATTAGAGCACACATCTCACCGGTAAGCGCGCGGATTACGGTGTCAGGCTCGTCTAGGCAGGATTTCCAGGAACAAGGAGGTCACAGTTCACATCTTGTTCAGGTGTTCTAATATTTGTTTCCACCCCGTCTACACGCAATGCTAGCACACACCTATCTCAATGTGAATGTGTAGAGGGTCTGGATGGGTGGTAGGATGTGGCTATACGTAATAACCGAAACAATCATACGTTCTCATTTAGTCTGTTATCAAGAGAAACAACAAATTTATAAATCTCTTCACCTAACTGCAATTATAAGGGGGCAGCTTATTTCTCTAATAATCAAATGATGAACTCTTCTGATATACATTCTGAACAAAACTGTTTTAGCCATATTTAATAAATGGTTAGATCTTGCTCCTGTTCATAGAGAGGTATGCAACTCGTGAGTTATTATTATATTATTATTATTATTATTATTATCAAGTGTTCCGTCTTATGACAGGTCCATTCCGTTTGTCAGTGAACTCAGACCGCCAATGCGTCCTGTCCTCTGCCTCCCCCTTAAGCTCTCAGAATTTTATTTTTTCCTTCAAGTCATCTAGTATTTGAACCCTCCTCCTTCCTAAGCTCCTCTTTCCCTCAATCTTTCCTTCTATGACGTCTTGCACCGTTTACAATGTTGATCTCTCCATCTTTCAGCCTCACCTTCACTCGCTGTCCCAGGTACAGGTTTACATTCAGCCTCTGTCTCTCCACCTTCACTCGCTGTCCCAGGTACAGGTTTACATTCAGCCTTCTGTCTCTCCACCTTCACTCGCTGTCCCAGGTACAGGTTTACATTCAGCCTCTGTCTCTCCAGCTGAGACCAATATTATTGAGTATTTCCATCAGTTTCTTCCACTTTACTTTATCTAACGCCTTTTTCCAGTCGATGAAACCAATGTAGACTTCTTCCTTGACTTACAACCCTCTCTCTGAAATTATTATCAGCATCCTGATGGCATCTCTTGATCCTTTTCCTTTTCTGAATCCAAATTGTTCTTCTCCCATCACACTTTCTATTTTCTGTTCCAGTCGCCTGTTGAGTATTCTTGCCACGACCTTCCCCACATGAGAGATGTGAAATGAAATAATAAACATTGTCCTAAAAACTCCCCCAAAGAGGATAAATGAATAAATTGTTCACTGTTAGAAAAAACAAATGGAAAAAAAGGTACCAACTTGGTTTGCCTGAGAGCATAAAAATCAATTTTATAAAATTTAATTTAAAAAAACCTATAATTGTCGATATCTCAGAAACTACTGGTTTTATAAAAATATATTTCAAATATTTTTTTCTTTCTCTACAACTTCGTAGAAATAAGTTATTTCGGATTTAATATAGTTGCAGAGATATGATCAAATGGTAAATTTCCGCTAGTGTAAAATACCCTCGAAATCTAATTTTCTTAGATAAAGAGGGTTTTCATTCCATTCTTTATGTTAAACAATGCCTAGATATGAAATTTCATCAAAATCGTAATAAGTGATTTATAGAAAATATTTTCTTTTCACCCTGAAGAAAGCTACCATTGAGTCTAGGATTAGGGCCTAGGTATCCAGCTGCAAAAAAAACCTTGAGGAATCTTATGATAACTCTAGATACCCGCCTTATCGGTAAAACAGTTCCTGTTCTAGTCTCCGTATGAAACAGAAAACAGACAGACACACAGACAGACAGACGGACAGACAGGCTTGTAAGACCTACATTTTTGATGAGTTCACCAAGTGAAGTTACTACAATATAAATATCATTGCTAACTATTTTAACTTATGAGCATGTGTCAAGGGAGAATGGCTTTTACTTAATTTGTGCCAAGCCCCAAGTGAGATATCAGATAATTGCCACAGAACACACACATGTCCCACAAAGCACATGTTGCATACAATAGTAAATCATGGTTTGTTTATTTGAGGTTAGCACTTGCTCTTCATTTTAATTTGGTACTTATAATAGATATGTATTGCCAAGATTACTAAAAACAATCAAGAATACTGATAACTGTTAAAAAAAAATTAACATGATAGATGCATATTGCAGAATAGATACATTAAGATCAATTACGTTGTGACCTTACCTATTAAGATAATAAAAAGGAAGATTAGTTTTAAAAATACTAAATAAATCAAAATCTTCCAATGACCATTTATTGATCAAGTTTATCCAGAGAGAATATAAACATATAATGTCTGTAAGACAAGGTTTAGTGAGTTTATTCTCAAATTTGATTTGTAAAATGAGTTTTAAAAGATATATTGTTGATCCTGCGCGCTCATCTATGAATCAGTTTGTTGGTCCCGGGTTCGAACCAGGCCGAATGCACTGAGAGTAGCTTTGTTGCATTGTGATTTTCATGGGGGGTTTATATATTTTATTAATGCAAATATTAGTGCATTTTCTTTAATTAAACCCTACTCTTTCTTACACTCTTAAATTGGCTCTAGTATTAATTTGCTATCGATAGCGGCATCAAATGGATCTTCTAGGAAATAATTTTGACATAATATAGTGGAGGGGGATTTTATTTTATGAGTTGTTTTACATGCTCTTTCCAAGCGAATAATATTATACTAACTCAAAATCTAACCTCTTTATTACATGTTCTTTTAATTACAAACAACTTTAAAGGACGGTAAAATTAATATCATAATAATATACCTATTCATAAACATATGACTGCATCATCAATTACAAAAGTTTATGATTTAACCTGCAGCTCTAAACACAAATGGTTTGTTATCCCGTGTCTAGTTGTAAAACCTTCACTTCAAACTTTGCCTTGAACACGAGTTTATATCCCCCAGGAATGAGATATTTCTAATGAGGTGTTGAAAGAATACAATTTGATTGATGGGGCCTGCAGGGTTGGGGGTATCGATCCAGTATCTCCCCTAATCATTACCGGAATTTATCTGCCAAACAATTTAAAAGGAACAAACTGGAGCACAGGGCCCTAGTCTGATCGCGATACAGCTTGTTTGTATGTAGACACAATCTGGGAGCTTGTCTTCTGTATGTAGACACAATCTGGGAGCTTGTCTGTATGTAGACACAATCTGGGAGCTTGTCTGTATGTAGACACACAATCTGGGAGCTTGTCTGTATGTAGACACAATCTGGGAGCTTGTCTGTATGTAGACACAATCTGGGAGCTTGTCTGTATGTAGACACAATCTGGGAGCTTGTTTGTATGTAGACACAATCTGGGAGCTTGTTTGTATGTAGACACAATCTGGGAGCTTGTCTGTATGTAGACACAATCTGGGAGCTTGTTTGTATGTAGACACAATCTGGGAGCTTGTTTGTATGTAGACACAATCTGGGAGCTTGTCTGTATGTAGACACAATCTGGGAGCTTGTTTGTATGTAGACACAATCTGGGAGCTTGTTTGTATGTAGACACAATCTGGGAGCTTGTCTGTATGTAGACACAATCTGGGAGCTTGTTTGTATGTAGACACAATCTGGGAGCTTGTTTGTATGTAGACACAATCTGGGAGCTTGTCTGTATGTAGACACAATCTGGGAGCTTGTTTGTATGTAGACACAATCTGGGAGCTTGTTTGTATGTAGACACAATCTGGGAGCTTGTCTGTATGTAGACACAATCTGGGAGCTTGTTTGTATGTAGACACAATCTGGGAGCTTGTTTGTATGTAGACACAATCTGGGAGCTTGTCTGTATGTAGACACAATCTGGGAGCTTGTTTGTATGTAGACACAATCTGGGAGCTTGTTTGTATGTAGACACAATCTGGGAGCTTGTCTGTATGTAGACACAATCTGGGAGCTTGTTTGTATGTAGACACAATCTGGGAGCTTGTTTGTATGTAGACACAATCTGGGAGCTTGTCTGTATGTAGACACAATCTGGGAGCTTGTTTGTATGTAGACACAATCTGGGAGCTTGTTTGTATGTAGACACAATCTGGGAGCTTGTCTGTATGTAGACACAATCTGGGAGCTTGTTTGTATGTAGACACAATCTGGGAGCTTGTTTGTATGTAGACACAATCTGGGAGCTTGTCTGTATGTAGACACAATCTGGGAGCTTGTTTGTATGTAGACACAATCTGGGAGCTTGTTTGTATGTAGACACAATCTGGGAGCTTGTCTGTATGTAGACACAATCTGGGAGCTTGTTTGTATGTAGACACAATCTGGGAGCTTGTTTGTATGTAGACACAATCTGGGAGCTTGTCTGTATGTAGACACAATCTGGGAGCTTGTTTGTATGTAGACACAATCTGGGAGCTTGTTTGTATGTAGACACAATCTGGGAGCTTGTCTGTATGTAGACACAATCTGGGAGCTTGTTTGTATGTAGACACAATCTGGGAGCTTGTTTGTATGTAGACACAATCTGGGAGCTTGTCTGTATGTAGACACAATCTGGGAGCTTGTTTGTATGTAGACACAATCTGGGAGCTTGTTTGTATGTAGACACAATCTGGGAGCTTGTCTGTATGTAGACACAATCTGGGAGCTTGTTTGTATGTAGACACAATCTGGGAGCTTGTTTGTATGTAGACACAATCTGGGAGCTTGTCTGTATGTAGACACAATCTGGGAGCTTGTTTGTATGTAGACACAATCTGGGAGCTTGTTTGTATGTAGACACAATCTGGGAGCTTGTCTGTATGTAGACACAATCTGGGAGCTTGTTTGTATGTAGACACAATCTGGGAGCTTGTTTGTATGTAGACACAATCTGGGAGCTTGTCTGTATGTAGACACAATCTGGGAGCTTGTTTGTATGTAGACACAATCTGGGAGCTTGTTTGTATGTAGACACAATCTGGGAGCTTGTCTGTATGTAGACACAATCTGGGAGCTTGTTTGTATGTAGACACAATCTGGGAGCTTGTTTGTATGTAGACACAATCTGGGAGCTTGTCTGTATGTAGACACAATCTGGGAGCTTGTTTGTATGTAGACACAATCTGGGAGCTTGTTTGTATGTAGACACAATCTGGGAGCTTGTCTGTATGTAGACACAATCTGGGAGCTTGTCTGTATGTAGACACAATCTGGGAGCTTGTCTGTATGTAGACACAATCTGGGAGCTTGTCTGTATGTAGACACAATCTGGGAGGTTGTCGAACTTCCTCAGCAACCTCAAGGAGTAGCTGAATGTTTAACTAGTCAAATGGGCCACCTTTTGTTAGCAATTAAATATCTAAACTTGTTGAATACCGATAATATTTATTGTAATGAATAGCTCAAATCAAATTTCAAATACTATAATAATTAATAATTATATAAAGAAAATGTATTAGTTTTCAAACGAGTGTCTTAAACAGTATTAATTTCAATAACTCATGGTATAATCATTGAAAGTAATTGATACAACTGACATAATGTATTACACATTAGTTTGAAACATGTTGTGTTTTACTTCTCAAAGTGATTGTGGCGTGTGATAAAGGCGTCAACTCTCGCTATAAACTAAAACTGCCATTAATGGGGGAGATCAGAGTTCGTATCCCAATTGGGAGCACTAAAAGTGTTCTTCAATTAATGATTTTCCAATCTCCCTCAACACAAATGTGTTACACTTACACTAAATTAAAACTTCCTCATTCCTAACACACTAGTATGATAATTACAATGTGTATAACCCGAGTGGGTAGTAAGACGCGGCGAGAAACAAATAAGATCTATTTTTAAATAACAAAATAGTTCTAGTTTACAACTGTCAAAATGCACATTTAATATCAGGGATGTTTATAGCGCCGCGTCTTACTACCCGCTCGGGTTATACGCTTATGTACAAAAAACGCTAATGATTTAAGGGATTAGGAAGGTTATAGTTATACGAAGTGTACCCGTATTTGCGTGGAGAGGGAGTGGAAACCATTTTGGATATTCCACCCTCGGTCCACCCGACCGAGATTTGAACCTCAATCTTCACGTCACCGGAGGTTTAGTCCACTGCAAGAGTAGCGCCCTAGACGATGTGGCCACTGAAGTGCACTCTGTGACTTGCCGTCCTGAGAGTCTGTCTGTGCCGCAGACGGAGCCGTTGAACAGAGAAGAGACGCGCAGACGCGCCGTGTACCAACTGCTCTACAAAGAACAGCACTACGCGATGTGCGTGCAGTTTGGGATCAGCAGGTTCCTGTTACCTCTGGCAGAAAGGAAGGACCTCCTCACACCGCAGGAACATGTCCTGCTCTTCCAGAACGTTGACGAGGTGGGTACTACCCGCCATCTTGGTCTATGTGGTTACCGGCTTGTCACGCTCACTTGTTTACGTGATTATCGTCAGAATGCGTGAGCGTTCCTTTCAACCTCTCATCCCCCTCAACCCTTACTAGACTCCATAGTTTGATAGTTCGTGTGATTTCCGCGAGATGGAAACCAGGAAAGAGGCGTACCAGATAGTTCTAGTAGACGGACAATCTCGCCAGGTAGTTCTAGTAGACGGACAATCTCGCCAGGTAGTTCTAGTAGACGGACAATCTCGCCAGGTAGTTCTAGTAGACGGACAATCTCGCCAGGTAGTTCTAGTAGACGGACCATCTCGCCAGGTAGTTCTAGTAGACGGACCATCTCGCCAG
>CABFVZ010005138.1:19189-36114 GCA_902151445.1 Timema monikensis
ATACATACATACATACATATATACATACATACATACATACATACATACACACACATACATACATACATACATACATACATACATACACACACATACATACATACATACATACATACATACATACATACATAACTACATACATACATACATATATACATACATACATACATAATTACATACATATATACAGTAGCCCCATGGCTTCTTTGGTGCTGACTGACAGCTCACAGCTGACAGCTGACAGTCAATATTTAGGTATATACCTAGATTTTAACTGACAGAAGTGACAGCTGCTAAACACATGTTTTTGCAGATAATATGGTTCAGCGTAGGGATACATAATTTGGTCTGGTAACTTTTCAAAGCCGTCAGCTCTCAGCTGTGAGCTGTCAGTCGGCATCAAAGATGTCATGGGGCTACTGTACATACATACACACATGCATCTAACTACTCTCCGAGCTGCATTTGCCCATCTGTCCATTTCACCACCCATCCTTCCATATTTACAGAATATTCTGTTCAGATACACAACATCATTCTCTTGTTCGAACAGTTTTACATTTATACTAACCTGACAATCATTTTCTGGTCCTTCCTTATCAAAAACTATCACCTTAGTCTTGGACACTTTAGACCAAGATCTATTCTGAGATTTTTATTTAGCACCGCGTCTTACTACCTGTTCGGATTATACGCTTGAGTACTAATTACGTTAATGAGTTAGAAATTGGGAAGGTTGAATTTAGAGAAAGTGAAACGCATACATACATACATACATACATACATACATACATACATACATGGAGGAGGGAGGGTGGAAAACCATTTAGGGAACCCACACCCGTTTCACCCAAGTGAGATTCAAACCTCAGTCTCCCGTCCACGGCAGTCTAGCTCAACACGAAACCAGGGCGTTAGCTAACTGTGCCACCAAGGTGGGTTATTCTGACTGTTGCCGCATTCTGCAAGTCACTTTCATCTGGTCAAATTAACAAGCCTAGTAATAATGTTATTAATAATAAGTTTTCTAACACAAGGGATGTGTGGTACGGACCTTGTAAGTACCTCCGGTCCTCATGGTACGGACCTTGTAAGTACCTCCGGTCCTCATGGTACGGACCTTGTAAGTACCTCCGGTCCTCATGGTATGCTATAATTATCTTTTCTGGAAATGTACACTCCGTTTACCCTGAAAGGTAGCACACCGTATTGTAGTCCATCAAAGTAGGACTGCTCTGGTTCATTGTGGACGGAGTGTACAAGTAGATAATGTTGACTAGAATCAGGAGGCTTTATCTAGCCTAGAATAGTGACTACTGAACACAACAGCAAAGTTACTCCTGAACATAGCAGCAAAGTTACTCCTGAACATAGCAGCAAAGTTACTCCCACTGAGGATATCTCCAGCCCTCTATTTAACCGGATGTTGCATCTATAATGGACGCTGGTGACGGCAGGCGTCACGACGCCTGGTACATGATTAATGAAACCAGCACGAGAGGGGGTAGGGGGAAGACAGTTTTATCAGACAGCTCCTCCTTCTCTCCTTGTAGCCCGCCAAGTCCCCAAAATGTATGTCAGCGGGTCACTCCACGGGGCAAGGACAACTCAGCCAGCCCTGTTGCTCCCTTGGTCCTGTTCCCTTGGTCCTGTTCCCTTGGTACTGTTCCCTTGGTACTGTTCACTTGGTCCTGGTTCCCTTGGTCCTGGTTCCCTTGGTCCTGGTTCTCTTGGTCCTGTTCCCTTGGTCCTGTTCCCTTGGTGTGGGTGATACAGACTCAAGGACTCCTCTATGGTTTGTTTTCTTGCAGATTCCAAGCTTGAACGCTGCGTATCGTCGATACTTCTCCGGAATCAAAAAGGCCGACTGCCTCCTGGCGGCTAAAACTCGCAGCTCACACTTCATGAGGATCATCCTGGAGCCGGCAGTTCCTCGTCGCAGGCCTGACCTAACCTCCTTCCTACACAAGCCTCTGGAGGTGAGTACCGACTGCTGCTGGCTGACAAACTCCTGGAGGTGAATAGTGACTGCTGCTGGCTGACAAACTCCTGGAGGTGAGTACCGACTGCTGCTGGCTCACAAACTTCTGGAGGTGAGTAGTGACTGCTGATGGATGACAAACTCCTGGAGGTGAGTACTGACTGCTGTTGGCGGCCAAACTCCTGGAGGTGAGTAGTGACTGCTGCTGGCTGACAAACTCCTGGAGGTGAGTAGTGACTGCTGATGGATGACAAACTCCTGGAGGTGAGTACTGGCTGACAAGTTTCTGGAGGTGAGTAGTGACGGCTCACCTGTACTCTGTTTCAGCATTACCGGGATATCTTGAAGCTCCTGCAGACGATCCTTAATAACGCCAAGGTGACCGATGACGAATACCCAGCACTGGCCAGGGTTGTCCAAGAGATGCAGGTATGAACATGTCGAAAGCTCGTCCAAAAGACAGACAATAGTAATTTCCAACAATCTGTCGGGTTCTGAGGTTTAATCTCAGCGTTTACAAAAGGACATAACTGTAACCAAAGAAGATATTTGGGTGCAATGTTAAACATTGTTATTTGGCTCTTCCCAAGAAGGTATCCATATGCAATTACAACCAGAGGTATTTTTATTTTTGGGTACCATAAAAACCACTCTCGTCCGATATTATACGAATGAGGTGGTTTACCTTTGCTGACATTTCTCAGGACCCTTCTCTGAACGAATGCTCAACAGAACTGGTACCTGCCTTCTTAAAGATAAGTCTGTTCAGTGAGCTCATGAATCAGTTGAAGTCAGACAACAATACTCTCTCTTGTTAGTGACACACTTGGAGGATGTCAGACCCTGAGTGTTTGAGGATGTCAGACCCTGAGTGTTTGAGGATGTCAGACCCTGAGTGTTGGAGGATGTCAGACCCTGAGTGTTTGAGGATGTCAGACCCTGAGTGTTTGAGGATGTCAGACCCTGAGTGTTTGAGGATGTCAGACCCTGAGTGTTTGAGGATGTTGGACCCTGAATGTTTGAGAATGTTGCAGAGCATGTACAGGGACGTGACCATGGGGTCAGGGCTGATGGAACCGGAAGGTGAAGGACGACCCTTGCTGTCCCTGCAGGACCTGGAGAGTCGCCTGGTCTTCACGAGGTGCAAGGTGAGATCCTGGGTACTCCGCACCATGGAGTATAACGATTTTTAAAACAGTTCACAAGATCTGAGAGGTTCTTTAGAACCTGTCGGTCACAAATGTGTACCATTGTGGGTAACGCAGAGAATGTCCGGATACTACCCGGGTAGCACCTACCATACTCACCACTCCTGTGGTGAGCAATGACAGTCCAGTGGTGAGCAAGCCCTGCTCAAGGTCTCCTCCATGTTTTCAGCCGTTCGTGTTGAGCTCCCCGGGCCGTCAATGGATCTTTGGGGGCGA
This sequence comes from Timema monikensis, assembly GCA_902151445.1. Lineage (NCBI taxonomy): Eukaryota > Metazoa > Arthropoda > Insecta > Phasmatodea > Timematidae > Timema > Timema monikensis. Next base: position 22,595 of record CABFVZ010005138.1, read on the forward strand.
CCTGAGCCGGGTGGAGGGCAGAGCCGTGAGGCCCTTCTGGGCCCTCCTCTTCAGTGATCTCATCCTCTTCACCAAAGTGAGCAGGGACCGGGTGTTGTTCATCACGGAGGAGCCCTTGTCCCTTCTTTCGGTCACCCAGGCCTTCTTCAACATCAGGAAGAAAGGTGAGGTTCGTGCTGCAGACCATTGACACGTGAATTGTACAGGGAAAATCTTGACTCTTGACACGTGAATTGCCCAGGGATCTCTGACCCTTGGACACGTGCATTGTCCAGGGATCTCTTGACCCTGGACACGTGCATTGTCCAGGGATCTCTCGACCCTTGACATGTGCATTGTTTAGGGATCTCTTGACCCTTGAGACACGTGCATTGTCCAGGGATCTCTGACCCTTGGACACGTGAATTGTACAGGGATCTCTTGACCCTGGACACGTGCATTGTCCAGGGATCTCTTGATCCTTGACACGTGCATTGATTAGGGATCTCTTGACCCTGGACACGTGCATTGTCCAGGGATCTCTCGACCCTTGACATGTGCATTGTTTAGGGATAATCTCGACCCTTGACACGTGCATTGATTAGGGATATCTTGACAATTGACACGTGCATTGTCCAGGGACCTCTTGACCCTTGACATGTGCATTGTTTAGGGATCTCTTGACCCTTGACACGTGAATTGCCCAGGGATCTCTGACCCTTGGACACGTGAATTGTACAGGGATCTCTGACCCTTGGACACGTGAATTGTACAGGGATCTCTTGACCCTGGACACGTGCATTGTCCAGGGATCTCTCGACCCTTGACATGTGCATTGTTTAGGGATCTCTTGACCCTTGGACACGTGCATTGTCCAGGGATCTCTCGATCCTTGACACGTGCATTGATTAGGGATCTCTTGACCCTGGACACGTGCATTGTCCAGGGATATCTCGACCCTTGACACGTGCATTGATTAGGGATCTCTTGACCATTGACACGTGCATTGTACAGGGACCTCTTGACCCTTGGACACGTGTCTCTCAGTTCACGTGTACAAGCTGTAGTCACACATGTTGTTCCAGACAATGAGTTTCGACTCCAGGTGGATGGTGCCTCAGAGGGCACGGACAGTCCCGCTCAGGGGGGCTGCGGCCCTGAACTTCAGCTCACCAGGAGCAACAAGAAGAACACGAGGAAACGAGCCGTCACCCTGAGAGCACCCACAGCAGAACTGAAGGCCGTCTGGCAGAACCTCATACAGAGGCAGATGTAAGTTTAGTCAGCGGTCCGGACAAAGCTGATAGTCAGCAGTCAATACACAGCTTATAGTCAGCGGTCAGGACAGAGCTGATAGTCAGCGGTCAATACACAGCTGATAGTCAGCGGTCAGGACAGAACTGATAGTCAGCGGTCAGGACATAGTTTATAGTCAGCGGTCAATACACAGCTGATAGTCAGCGGTCAATACACAGCTTATAGTCAGCGGTCAGCATATAGCCTCATGCAACTCTCTTGTTTGTTTCAGCATCTACCTGAACACCACACGGGGGGGTACCCCGGCCAGTAGCCCCCTGGAATCACCTGATCCCCCTACGACGCTCTCCGTTGCGACGCTTGACTCATTGTCTCTACGAAGGCAGGTGCGTTCTCCACCCTCCCCTACCCACACCTTGCCAGTAACCTCCCCCTGCCCCTCTCCCCACAGTAACACTAGGAGGTGTACCTCACGGTAGAGAGGTCCTGCCATCAGGTTGACTATATACCTGACAGTGTTACTTCACTAGAGGTTGACTGTCACTGCTATATACCTGAGTGTTACTTCACTAGAGGTTGACTGTCACTGACTATATACCTGACCCCTTACTAAGGGTGGTATTTATTCTTCCAGCCTAATTCCAAGTCCTTTCCTCTGACTTATCCTTCTGGCATTGATACAATAATATGTCAATAACTATCTGGATATTAAGAGGATCAATTAACAACAGATCATGGAATGACAATTAACAATGAGTTCAGTAATTAAATAATCAACAGATTGCCCTAAAATTATGATAAATACATATCTTTGTGTTGTACCACAGTAAGATCCAAGATAACACTCCAGCGGCGCGAAGATAATTTATCCAATAAGACAAACAATTGATATATTTGCAAATGAAAACCACACAAAGGTTTTGGGAGATAATACAACTATGGAGTTACATAAATAACCAGAAATAAAAAGTGTCTGTTTAGCGAGTGAGCATCGTTCCAGCATAGCCATACAAGGCACTAAACAATAAACCACGTTTAAGTTAGTCATACTGATAAATACCTAGTAATATACCTGCACAGGCTTAGCTACATTTAAAACTAGAAATCTTCATAAAAATGTTTAAGAGAGATTAATATTACACGCATTAGTTATTTGAACGAAACCACAATAATAATATATTTTATTTATTATAAATCTATCATATACTTTTATGTACAATTAAATTCAGTATCAAGGACTTAGTTGAATTTATATATGAACGAGAGAAAGAAAGACACTAGTATTTAAAGCACCAGGATTCATTATATAAACAAAAACAAACAAAATTTAGGTTATATATTCATAATTTATTTAAATTTTAACAATAACTATAATCGTATATACAATGACCAGAAGGGTAATGAGTATAAAATTGAGTAAATAAATCAGTATAAATGATTTTGAATGACTCGAAAACAATGACTGCTCGTATGAGTTAAGGAGAAACAATGAAGAGTCTAGATTCCAAAACATCTTTCTCCATATAAGGTAAAGAAAAATAATGACGGTAACTGTAGGGGGGCTATATTGCCTGACTCGCCACTAGATGTCTCTGGGTAGACTAGCAGTAGCAAGGACATCAACACACGTCAGAGCGTCTTGTTAAACGAGGCAGCCACTTGGGGAGTTGAACATGTTGTAATGATCTGGACTGCGTGTGAAAACATTTGTCTCGGACATGAAAGAATATTTATAAACTCGTTGTTTGTAATTTATATGATAATGCGTTTTTGAAAGTAATTAATCTTTATTCATTAGTGAACACAATATTCACCAGAGGCTACTAACTATACGTGTGTTACAGTATGCACTATTAATTAAAGTTTTAATGGTTCGTTATATATTTTCTACAATAACTTTAGTCAATGTTTGATTCAATTTTGTTTATAAAATAGAAGAAATAATTTTTGGTGTATAGCAAAAAAAAAAAAAGGATTCCATTGACCAGTTTGTTTTAAGTGAGCTTATGTTTGTATTTCTTTGTACTATGTCGGCTATAGAACATAATATTGAATAAATGAGTATTTAGAGCATTGAGGTGTATTTTAACAAAAATAGCTTATATTTAAATTGTACAAAAATTGATGCCAGCTTTAATATTTTGTTTTTTTATTATATTTGTGTCTAGTAAAACAAAGATAATATAAATTCCACTCTTAGAGAAATAAGTCAATTAAATTGTAATAAAACATAAGCTGATTAATTTTTTTTTTAAGTTAACTAACCAAGGGAGATGTGTGGTTTTTGTTGGATTAGTCTTTTTGAGATTTTATTTTTTGCCATTGTATTTTTTTTTTGTGTGTGTTTGATCTGAAGAAATAAAATCATGTAACTTTGAAAATCTGTTTTAATGAGATATTTATTACTTCTAAACACCATCCATTATAAATTAAAATAAAGTTAAAATAAATTATACACAACTTACTTAATTCTAACCACTATTTCCACGATTTTAAATATTCATCCATTTATAACATATGTATTTAAAACCTCAATATTTTATATTCACTAGATATTATTATTATTATTATTATTATTAGCACCGCGTCTTACTACCCGTTCGGGTTGTACGCACTTACGCTAATGTGTAATGGTAGGAATTGTGAGATGAAATGAAGGACCTACAGTTTAACGTGGAATCCGAACCACGGTGGTGACCTGGCATTCCACACATTCACAAGATGTATATTCACTAGAGAAAGTAGAGGTGTCATTCAGATTACAATCATGGCCTGGATTTTGATGACGTGTCATATTTTTGTTGATGTGTCACGGACAATCCCATGTGTACATAAACTTTGCTCTTGATCCTCTGCTTGTACAAATTGGCTTTTTTATTTGACATTTTAATCAGATTTTGCATACGATATTTTAGAGCCATCTTTGTATAATTTTTGGTCGTTTTCAGACATTTATGTCGACTAATGTCACTGTAATGTAAATACATGAATACTTAAATATAATACTTCTGATCAAACAGTCGTCAGACTGACAAGATAATGTAGACTACTGATAAACTTTGTAAACTGTTTACTTAATGGTAGTAAACTCCACATCCCCGGTAAGATCTGAGACTAGGTTGGAGATATTTCTGTTGGAGGCAGGGATCTGTAAATAAATGTTCAGGACTAGTGAAATGTAAAAGAGATAAAGGTTTATCATTACATACAGGTGTGTTTTAGTTTCAGGACTAGTGAAATGTAAAAGAGATAAAGGTTTATCATTACATACAGGTGTGTTTTAGTTTCAATTTGTAAATTATTCACTTGATTTATTCAATAACACCCTTTCTGAGTTTCCGTTTACATTTTTGTAAATTTGAATACATTTTTATCAACATTTTTAATGATTTACCATTATATTAGTAATTTTTTAACATATTTTAGTTTGTCAAAATCCGGGGCCTTGGCTATAAATAAGCCAGATAATGCCAGCAAAATATTTTTGTTGTATAGGAAGTAACAACATTTTCTCATTTTTATTTACACTGTATATTACATACGATATTTCTTGAAAATGTTTTGAGCTTTCGTAGCGCAAAGAATTGACAGTGACAGTAGCTACTGTTGAGACTACTGTCGAAGAGAAAGTCTGGAAGAACACTGGAATCAGGTAGAAGTCTAACGGTCTGATTTGCATGAGCTCAGATGAACACTAATCTAGGTTGAGTTAGCAATTACTGAGTAGACAAACCTTAGATACATAAACGACCTGGCTCGTATTTATTATTTTAACACAATCAAAGGGTGGTTTGAATGTTGGCATGCCCCCAGAAACACACTTTTATAGAATATTGTTTCCAGTATTTTGTCCACACGTTGACTTGTTTAAAAAATGTTATAATCTTGTCCACTTAGTACGGAGATTGTTTTATTAATTTACAGTAAAAAAAGGTTTATACTCATAAATAAATGTTACTTGATGAACCTATTCACTATAGTGTCGGTTTCATAGATAGTCAAGGGATGTGAATGTTTGTTAACACACACTGAACTATAGATTGATACTTTAACTTGACATTACTTGTGATAAGTTTAGATAATAGAGGTCCTATATATAAATAGTGCCTGCCTGGACCTAATATACTAAGGTATGCGTTTAAGAAGCTAATGTTAACTTGTTGGATATCTTAGTGGGATAGTAATTCATTACTTGTGTTGTTGTACACTCTTCAAATTAGTTGATTTTAATTAGTACATATTTCTATAGTTCTAATGGTTTCTCGGTGTTTTTTCATGCACACATAAAAATACATTAGTGAAATAAGCCCTAGGATAGCTTCTAGAATTTAGTTTACTTTATTCAAGATCTATTTAATTTTTGTGTTAGGCTAAGTTCACAATACTCCAATTATTTGTTTAGTTTACATTAGCCAAGGACGGGATGTAAACACGCCTTGGCCCGGTTTAGCTCCGGAATGTTCCCATAAATCTCATAAGATAATCCACAATAATGTTGTTTGGGATTCGATTTCCCTCCTAACCAACCAGAGATCCTCCTGAATATAGCTCCTACTAACCATAGCTTCTTCTGACCAAAGCTCCTTCTAACCATAGCTTCTTCTGACCAAAGCTCCTTCTGACCATAGCTCCTTCTGACCAAATCTCCTCCTGACCATAGAGTCTTCTGACCAAAGCTCCTCCTGACCAAAGCTCCTCCTGACCAAAGCTCCTCCTGACCAGAGTGTTGTTCTAGGCTCCAGTACCTGACTACAAGTCCCTGGACGAACTTATCGAACACAAGTGTCGTCAACTGGGCAAGTCTGGGGCCCACAAGGGCAGCGCCTTGCATCTGGAACAGTGGATGAAGGGCAAGCTGGGGGCCGGGGGACCTCTCACCCCAGAGGACGAGCCGGTGCCCGAGGTCTGGTCACTGGAGACTCTGAGGAGGAGGAGTGAGCAGCTACAGCTGGGGGTCATCGGGAGGTCTGACAGTCGCTGTGAGGAGGTCGATGTGTCTGACACTGAGAGGAGCCAGTCCAGAAGCACGGAGAGGAGCAGGTCTGACAGTCAGGTGAGACAGAAGCAGGTGTGGCTTCGGCTCAGTAAGGGCTCCACAGTAACCAGCAGGTGTTGTCCCCAGGTGACTGTGAGGTCAGCAATAACCAGCAGGTGTTGTCCCCAGGTGACTGTGAGGTCAGGAGGACTGGAGCAGCCGGTGGCAGTGTGTCGACAATGCCACAAGACCTGTCTTGCCAGCAGTCCGGGCGACCTGGAGGACGACGATGATGACTTGGACGGAAACTGGGGCCCTCTGATCCTCATGGGGATGTCAGCCCTCAACGCCACAGTTGGCCTTGGAGCGGGAGCGACTGCCGGCATAGCCCCTGCAGACCCCTTCTCCCCCTCCGAGCTACCGCTCATCTCTGTCCTGCCACCCACCCCTGACACGTTGCCGAGGAACAGCAGCTTGCAGTGGGAGGATAGCGACCTCTCCTTGATAGTCGTCTCTAGTCCTTCAGGATCCAGTCCTTCCCCGGACACGACCCAGGTACTAACTAACTAACTTAAGTAGGAATAATACATGTTAATTATCTCTCGACAACAGTCGGACCCATCTCCAGGATTGGTCTTGTGATAACCCTCTTGGACATGAAGTACTGTGAGTCACGAGTCAAGGAAGGGCTGTCCTCTGTTCCAGGTCCAGGAGACACCGGAGGAGGATGATAGTGGCGAGGAGGGAGCCCAGGAGGAGCCTCCTTACAGGGCCTTGTCCTCTCCTCCTGGGCTCAAGAGGTACGGCACACTAGCGAGTCTCGAGATGCTCGAGTCGGACGACGAGGATGATGTGGAGGGAGAGTGGAGGTCGGAGGAGGAAGAAGATCAGTCAGGTATGGAACGGGGTAGAAAGGGTGTGTTGGGACATCAGAACACAAGGGGTAGAGAGGGTGAGTCAGGGGTCCGACCCTTCCCCCTTAGGGAGGGTCAAAATATACTTACAAGAACTTGCATTGGCTAAAGAGATAGAGAGTAAACATTTTCTAGCCTTCTACCCTTTGAGCGGAAAAATATTCAAAGGTTTTCATACCTCGGGCTGTACCCAAATATGTTGGGGATAAGGCAGGTTAAATTTAGAGGAAGTGTGGCCACGTCTGAGTGAAGGTATGAATTTAGAGGAAGTGTGGCCACATCTGAGTGGAGGTAGAGTATAAAACCATTCAATAAAAACAATCCTCAGTAGGCCAACACCGAACCGGGACTAGAACCCGGGTCTCCCCGCCATAGGAAGTTCAGTCTATTGCGAGAATGACGCCTTACGTCATTCAGCCACTGAAGCAATTAAAAGTATTTAAATATTTAGCAAATCTTATAAAAAACACCTCATTTTAAGTGTTCAGTTAAAGAAATCAGCCGTTTAATCAAGGCAAGAACTTTTATAATGCGAAGCCTAAATTAACTGAGACTAAACTGCCTGAATTAACTGAAACTAAACTGGCTAAATTAGCTAAGACTAAACTGTCTGAATTAACTGAAGCTAAACTACCTTAATTAACAGAGACTAAACTGGCTGAATTAGATGAGACTAAACTGTCTGAATTAACAAAGACTAAACTGCCTGAATTAGCTGAGACTAAACTGGCTGAATTAGCTGAGACTAAACTGGCTGAATTAACTGATATGGGTTGACATATGCATACATGATGATTATTTTATTAACTGTTCTAACTGTCGAAACAGTTTATCTCAATCTTGATGTGGCAAGCGCTCACGTCTTATCTGTCACATACAATAGGTGTTCAAACGTCAGCCTTAGAACCTTGTACTAAATACATTTCACAGAAAGGTTCTTCTAGGCCTGTCTTTAGACGCTGTTTTGACAATATTGTGCCTTTATACCTGCGTCGGAACTAAAGTGTGTGTGTGTGTGTGTGTGTGTGTGTGTGTGTGTGTGTGTGTGTGTGTGTGTGGTATAGGTGGCGGCAACCAGCAGATGGAGGCGATGACGCTGTCATTGAGAGGCTGGACTGCTCGCGCCGGTTCCTACGTTGCTGAAAAGATGGCGCTGTTCGAGGACTCGCGGGCGGCTGCCTTCTTGGACAGGTGAACTCAAACCAAACAGAATAACATTTTGGAATTAATTGTTAAGTTTGAGAAAGGAGATATAAGTGCTATTGTAAACATTTAAACTCTAAAAACACCTACACTTATTAAGGTGGATATAAAAGACGCGTTTTAAGTCAAAATGGTCTTAAAAACCATAATTGGTACCGAGGGCCGGTGGGATCCTAGTTTTCCCTGGATGACAGAATTCTTAGCTGCACTCATGGTTAAATATAATAATGAAGGCATTTTGAAAATAATGATTTTGTTTAAAATGGTTATCTGGGAAGTGTTTGAAATGACAAAGAACAATGTTTGTATTTTATTTTTCTGAAAAGTTTATTTTAGCACCGCGTCTTACTACCCGTTCGGATTATACGCCTATGTACTAATTAAACTATTCGTTTAGGAATGAGGTAGGTATGCTTTAGAGGAAGTGCACCCACATTGGCATGGAAGGAGAATGTGAAACCATTTAGGGTAAAACTTTAAGTTGACCTACACCCAGCCAGGCCCAGGATATTATGCCTGATCTGACAAGCCACCAAGACTATTATCAGATTGAAAATTAGATCGCGTGCCTGTCTATGTGGGATTGGGAAAAGCAATCAAGAACCAACAAAAGAAGTATTTTTAGAAATTAAAAATTAGTTTACACTGATATTTAAGTAAATTTGTTATAAAGTTCACCTAACACTAGCAAGATTTGTATACTAGGGTGTCGAACACAAAACTGTTTTGGGTATATTATTTAAATAGATAGAATGAAATGTACTAAAACAGTAATGAACATCTTTCTAAAAAAATATAAAGCAATTTGATATGATTGGTTTTAAAAGTTAAACGTGTTAAATTGTAATTGTGATGGGTATAATACAACTTGTCATTTTGGCTGCCAATAGTTTACGGCAGTTTTTCAATTGCTCTAGTTACGAAAGTGGGTTGAATTCATGAGTCAGCCAGACTGTCCACGAAATGTGATTCCCGCGAGCATAATTGGCGTGGACTGGCTTTCGGAGGGGGGAACAGGTTCTGCCCTTAGTCTGGCAGAGGAGTATGAGTCATAATACCAAAGAAATTAGGTACCTATTTATAGTTTATGTGTCTTGCTTTGGGCAGGGGTGGGGAAAGGAGAGGTTCTCGGATTGAAAAGATATAAGAAAGTTGAATAAGAAGAAAAATATTGTTGGGAGAATTTGTCAGGGTCAAGCATTTATAGTTATATGTTTATTTCTATAGAAATAGGATAGTGGGTGGAAAAGGAAGGAAATATCTGGGGTACAACAAAAGAGGTAGAAATTACAAGAAGTTAAAAAATACACAAGCATGCAGTGATCTTAAAACCTTACACGTTCACCAAATAAATAGACACAAAATATGATTTGGACGTAAGAGGAATTAAAACAGAATTTTAAATAAAAATAAAATTGTATATTTATTTTTTCTTAAATCAAATCGGGAGTTATACCTGGTCTTCTAGGCCTGCGAATAAATATATTGTTGAATAGAGGATAATTGGGACCGTCACGGCTCAGATCTGTACTCTTGACACAGATTCTGTTTTAGAAGCTGTAGCGCCTTAAACAAATGTGTTAAGAAACGTAAAAATTTTATATTAATATTGTATAAAACACCTGTATTGTATAATTCATCTAGCTATTCTAGCGCACTCTTTAAAATCCAAAGCGTACAACCCGAACGGGTAGTAAGACGTGGTGCTAAATATTATTAATTAAAATCCAAGTTAAAATTCATGTCATTATAAACTTTTCAACTTTGTAATATAGTAACGCATTTAGTTCGTTACAAGCCTGCGTTTTACCCCAAACTCCCCAAAATAAACGTTTATGTGGATGTGGAATAGTTCAACCCGTTTTTTCACCGTACAAATAATATGGCGTCGTTAAAGTATCTACTGCTGTCAATTGTCATAATAATAGTATTTAAATACAGGATTGCCAACAAGATGATAGTAGGGTTATATATATAAAACTCTCTCTCTCTATATATATATATAGAGAGAGAGAACAAGCACCTTAATCACAGATATATTCTGTTATAAAAATAAGTCGGAAAATCCGTGTTTGATTTTAAAGTAATAAGACAACAATAAGTAAAAAGATTATATTTTTTATATTAATATAGAGATAGTGCTGCTCTCTAGTTACCACGGAATGAGTTAAGGATAAGTGCTGTTCTCTAGTAAACATGGAATGAGTTAAGGCGAGTTTCTTCTGCTGCCATCTATCAGACAAGTGGTACCGCAATTAAATGGATACAATTCAGGATTTTGTGGGTTTAATGCAAATATTTCTAGTGGATACAATTCAGACATTTTATTTGTTGTGCTCGTTTAAGAAAATGTCTGAATGGCTACCATTCAGAATGGATACAATTCAGGATATTGTGGACATTATGAAAATGGATACAAACAAATTTTTTATTTGTAATGCGTGTTTAAGAAAATGTCTGAATGGCTACCATTCAGAATGGATACAATTCAGGATATTGTGGACATTATGAAAATGGATACAAACAGATTTTTTATTTGTAATGCGTGTTTAAGAAAATGTCTGAATGGCTACCATTCAGAATAGATACAATTCAGGATTTTGTGGATATAATGCAAATAATTACAGTGAAAACAAATCAGGATTTTTGTTAAAGTCGTTTATTTGAAGACTGTCTGAATGCAGACCATTCAGAATAGATACAAATCAGGATTTTGTGGGTATTATGATAATGGATACAAATCAGACTTTTTATTTGTGGTGCTTGTTTAAGAAATGTCTGAATGGATACCATTCAGAATTGATACAATTCAGTAGTCTCAAAAATATTGCCACCACAAGGAATTTTAAACATGTGCAAAAGATATTTCCCGTCTGCTGTGTTTACTAACATTTTATTGGATAGAACCTCTCGCATTTTTTTGGCTGATACATTTTTTAAGTTCAAGGATTGTATATGCTCAAGTCCATGCATAATGTGTAAGAAATCAATGTTGAATCAACTCTATGCATTGTGCACTATTCATTATATATCAATTATAAACACCACCATTGAATATAATGTGTTTGTCACAACCCTGAGCAATGTTGCGATATTTGTTTTGGTTTACAAAACTTTCTTGGACGCGCGTGCTTAAAAGCACTGGCTTAGCGATTATAATGTAACAAGCTATAACCATTACAGGGAAATGCTGACTACTCATAACAATGTTTGATCTAGTTAGAGAGGAAAGGGGCCAGAGTGGGCTATAAGAGACTTTTATTTGTTGACATCGGGTTGTCCCATTTTCATCAATATCACAGACAGTGACGCTGCCCGACGCCGGACCACAGCAGACTACATCTTCGGGTCATCAGTAGCACTTGTACCTAAAGGGTCCCGAGATCGAGTTATGTAGGGGGTCGCAAGCCATGTCAGTCAATTCCATCGGTTATGTTTTCACGAGTAAGCCAGTTCTTTCACCAGTGCGAGGGTCCAACCTCTATATTTATTTTATATTTCGTTTATACATCACATTTTGTATTATCGTTTAGTAACTTCTATTAAACCAAAGTTCGTAGCCTTATGTATTATTTCGAGCTCACACAATTACCTTGCCTGCAACCCAGCCTCTCCCGTAAGCTATCCTGACAGATTCAGCCCACGAGGGGGAGGGGGGTCTCAATATGTTTCAACTAATTTGCATTATTAGTTTTGCGCTATGTAGGAATATAAGCCACACCTTAGAAATTGTCCTTATTTACAGGATATCTATATTTTCTGTGTGTTTATAGCTCTGTTTTGTTTCTTCAAGCAATTATCTTAATATGAGGGATAAAAAAAACAGTTGATGAAACTTTGAGCCACCTTCACCTGCGTTCTTTCAACATGTCAGGATAACGAGACCTTGAGCCTTCTAGAGTAAGAATCTAACAAATATCTCAGAGGCATTTGGACAATCTCACAGAGATCTTTCCAGGGAATATCTTGTGTCTTACTATGCATACTCAATATAAGCGAATTACGCGTTCACCGGAATACAAGAGCAGAACTGAAACTTGGTCACGGGACGATCTCTAAACCAATCATAAGAAATCGCCACGAACTGCACCAGAAGAGACAATCTTCGTTTTGTCCACGCGTCTCCATAAAAATAGTTGTGGAAGGACCAATAACATTTAATAAACCAACCGACTCGATAAGTGGGCATGAGTCTAAACAAAACCAACTAAATAAGCGCATGCGTCTACAAAGCAGGATGAAAGCAGACAACTGCGTCTACTGTTGAGAAATTATTTGAATTTACTCGTAAAATGAAAATGGCGTGTGTAGTAATTGTTATCTTTTGATTCATTTCCCTACACAAAACAATAACTATAAAACATGCCTAGTGGCAATAGTTTGAAAAATCTTGATGACTGAGGGAGTTGAAGCAGGAAAATATTAATCCTCATAGATCTAGATGAGATATATTAACCATTTAAACGTCTATAACATCATGATATCAAGATATAGAAAGTAAATAGAATATTCCTGGTACTAGCTATCCTCAAGGTATTGACTGACTATAAAAAGAACTTGTAATCAAATTAATGGGTAAGCTACCGATACTCACTGCTGACATATTTTTTTCATAAACTAAGGGTCATCATGTTTTTTCCCTGATTAGAAAGAATCTATATCTGTGGAGGCCCGAGGATATAAAATTTGGAGGTCCACACATTAAACAAATATTTTTATTTTCAGCATATTGATATTATAATTTTCTCTTTACAGAATTAACTGTTGGAAGTTCAATGTTAAAATATCATCTATAAAAGGAACTAGGGTAATCCCAATATAAATTAGATTTGCTTAAAACAAAAAAATACTATTGTATTGTCACAGCCCAGAGATAGGTTGAGATGTTTATTTTTGATCTGCATAGCTTGTCGGACTTATGTGACTGAAAGCACTGGCTGAGCGAACTTGAGGCAATGAATTAGAAAACATAGGAGTAGAATACTGACTACTCACAAAAAACTTGTTCTAGTTCTGGAGTAACGAGCCCACATAGCTATAAAAGTCTTTGTTTTATTGTCATGGGAGCTGACACACTATCATCTATTTCGGAGGCAATTACTTTGTCCGTCACCGGACCACAGCAGATTAGAACTTCGGGTCATCAGTGGTAAGTAGTGTTAGCGGGGACCTGAATCAATTTGACCTTTGAC
>CABFVZ010005139.1:1719-36090 GCA_902151445.1 Timema monikensis
AGGCAAGAAAAAGACTAGTGATGAACGCAATGGAATAGGATTCAGTTCGATTCCAAAACATCAAGTAAACATGGATAGGACCTACACGCCATGAATAGCTGTCATAGGAAGGTTTTAATTCCTCATCAGTTTTAAATGACGGCGCTAGATGCATTAATGTAATTGGTTCCAGCACTTTTAAAAGCCGATGACATCACATGCCCATCATGTACGATAGTAAATGACAAAAAAAAATCGACAAAATAAAAGCATTGTAAAAACAACATATGAAACGAAAATGCTTTCAGGCAAGCTTTCTGTTTTAGTTTACTTTCATGTTTGATGTAATATATATATATGTTATATAAAACATGACTATATGTATATACACACACACGAGTATATATACATACATTTATGTGCTTCACTATTCTAGTTGTTCCTGGTCAGTTACACGTCAAACTGAAGTTCCAAAGTAACCGACATTGCAAGGAAATGACAATTTCAAAGCTAAGTATAACGATCAGAGTTATGTGAAGGTCACTTTTAAAATGCGAAGACCAATCAGGTTTTTGTTGTCCCATTACACCATTGTTCAGCACCTGGTCTTAGCACCCGTTCAGGTCATACGCTTATGTACTAATTATTCTGATGATTTTATAAATGAGGAAGGTTATATATAATGGAAGTGTACCCGCATTTGCATGAAGGAAGAGTGGAAAACCATTTTGGAAAAACTCCTTTCAATACACACGACCGAGTTTCAAACCTCGATCTGCCCGTCATCGGAAATCTAGTCTATTGCGAGAGTGACGACTAAGACCATATGGCCACCAAAGCAGTTTTTAATTTACTATCCGTTAATATACCGTTTAGTAGCTGTTCTTAAAAAGATTAAGCTTATATGTCGAGATATGTCATGATAATTGAGAGAGTTCAAATCAGTTCAGACCAACTTTGGTGGCCGCATGATCTAAGGCGTCACTATGAGATAGACCAGACTGCCGATGATGATGACATTGAGATTCGAATCCCGGTCAGTTGTACCTTGGGTGGTTTTTACTTCATGACTTTCCACTATCCCTCCACGCGAATGCAGGTACAATTCCACTTTGGCCTAATTAGTAGACCTACATGTGTGTATAACTCTAACGAGTATTAAGACGCGGTGCTAGAAAAATTAAATTAAATCTGTTAAATAGAAGGAAGTTTACCTCTTTCTTTGATATGGTTCTAAGGGCGAAGGTTACTGTGGATATTATTATTATTAGTTTTTTATTTAGCACCGCGTCTTACTACCCGTTCGGGTTATACACTTAAGTACTAATTACGCTAATGAATTAGGAATTGGGAAGGTCGAATATAAAGGAAGTGAACTCGCATTTGCGTGGAGGGAGAGTGGAAAACCATTTAGGAAAAACCACCCCCAGTTCACCCGACCGATATTCGAACCTCGATCTCCCCGTCATCAGCAGTCGAGCTCAACACGACTAGCGCGTTAGCTAACTACGCCACCGAGGCGGGTACTACTGCGGATATTGAAGCAAAAGAAATATGAGCTTCGTTTTCAACTTTTCAATGGTAGCGAACCCCTAATAATCAATAAAATGGGATGCTAACTTGACACATTGTCCTCCTTGTCGCACTTAAACAGTCATGAGAACACCTCTTTGGTCTCGTTTATGTGTATATATATATATTTTCCAGAGGATTTTATTAAGGAGTGGGTCTGGAACGGGGTCAAACTCAGCCTAGAGGAACTACCTGAATACAGAAGTAGCAGATATAATCTAGGAAACTGAGATTAATGGTCGGAGAACTCGTCATGCTAACCACATGACACCCTCTATCCATACATGTTGGTACTATCATAGCTAACGGCTTAGGTTAGTTGGTCGGTAGACCTTTAGCTCGTATGTGGGCACATGCCATGGAGTTTAAAAAAATCAATCATCCTAGTCTTATATATATATATATATATATATATATATGTATATGTGAGCCAACAAGTGAGCTATAGGTCTACCAACCAACTAATCTAAACCGTTAGCTATGATAGTACCAACATTTACGGATAGAGAGTGTCGTGTGGTCAACACAAGGAGCCCTCTAATTGTTAATTTCAGTTTTCTAGACCAGAGCCGCTACCTATTTATCTCCTCAATTGTCCTCATCACGAGGCAGAGTTAGCCCCGTTCCAAACCTATTGCTTTACAGATACATTTTTTGAAGAGCCAGGGATCGAACCCGTGATATATGGCTCTGTAGCCATGAACTCTGACCAATAGACCAGAGAAGTGGTCAATCAATGTATATTAATTAACATCATTTTTATTTTATAGTGATGTATATTGTCATTTTTATAAAGATTCATTTCAAATTAAACTGTTAACAAATTTAGGTCTAGCGTAAATATTGAGTAGCCTATAGTTGCCAAATTGCGCCCTTAAGGTGTGATGGTAGGGTTGCGAACTATAGGCAGTATTATTGCATTTCTTATAGCAAAACTAAAATTGTAAAATAAATCAAATATTACTCTAGTAGAAATATTTAGTTTAATTATCATGGTGACATAATTATTATTAGCCCCGCGTCTTACTACCCATTCGGGTTCTACGCACTTACGCTAATGTGTAATGGTAGGGTGATTGTGAGATGAAATGGAGGACCTACATTTTAACGTGGGATCCTAACCACGGTGGAGGCCTGGCATTCCCCACATTCCCACGTTGTGATTAATACACGACTGGTCAGAGGTAAAGGAAGGGTTTGGCAATGATAAATATGTGCTGGGACCGAGGATAGAACCCCGGACCCTCAGCACAAAAGTTTGACATCCTACCCCTAGACCGCCAGGTCAACCCGATGGTGATATCAACAACTTTTATATACCTGTAATGTTGATCGCAGAATTAGACCAGGACTTAAATTGTTTCTGGTCAGATACCACAATGGCCGCGACAGATATTCAAGAACTGTTGAGATTACTATGTTTAGAAAATTAAGCTAAATGTATCTTCTGAAGTCATATTTTATCTACCGTGGCTACAAGTATATTAAATAAACTTAAAAAATAAAGGAAACGCAAACGCAACTGAAGTTGCTCTGTAAATGCATAGAATTGACTATTTATGTTTATACTGGGGCAAATCGAAGTTGATGTCAACGTGACTGACGAGCAACGAGGCAACTGGAGTTGCTCCTGTCATGACATGCTGTAAGCTCGTTACCCAGTTGTCTCTGTTTACGACGGTAATTTGTTGTGAGAGGACATGTTATTTTCAAATTATCGCGTTAGAACAGCAAGAAAATATACAATTCATGCAGTTTATTGCAAACTACCCGCGTTTGTGTGATCTTACGTGTAAAGGATACTCTAATAAGAATTAAAGAATCTGTCCGATAATTTTCCAAATATTTTACAGCACGTCACTTGACTGTGGTTCACATTCATAACACTGTAGAGGTGACACTTAACGTCTTTGTAAATGCCTTCGAAACACTTCTTCACGTCGTATACTACAACAACGTCCTCCTTTGAGCATGACATACCGAAAACTGTAGAAACAATAACGTCCTCCTGAGATGATGACTAACCATAAACTGGCATTGCTGATGTAAAAACAACTTTGTAAACCAGTGGCCGGAGATTCTATTGAGCACCTTCAGTCAGGTTGCGTTTCTATCACCACCAGTTGCGCCCTGTATGGACGTGGTCTAACAGAGATATTAAATAAAACGTACTCACATGAATGTGAGAGATAATGAATTGCACCATGCTCTCAGATAAGCTAGTATAATTTTGATTGGCGGATGTAAAATTACAATAGAATGGCAATCACCAAGTGTGCCTGTAAAATGATTTGTTTCTAAATCTAAGCGTGAGATGGCAGTTTATGTGAGAGTAAACTAATCACTCTGTGAGCGGTAATTTGTAAATATACAACAAGAGTTAAACAACCGTTCTAATCCTGTGTGAGTGAACGTGTGTGGGATATGATCGCCTCAGGGCACACAGATTTCATCCACGGTTTGTGCGGCATTATTACCAACCTGTACCATAAAACAGTTTGAAAACTATCCGATGCGATCTCGTAATTATTGGCAATCACACGCTGCGTGAATCACCCGACACATGCACTTACAAAATACTTCATTAAAAGGCGCACCTTGTCGTAGCCTTGGGGAGACGTGTCTTGTTCCAAACGAAAGGGATATGAACCTTCATACTATAGTACAGGGATTCCCAAACAGGCTTCCGTGAACCCATCTCTGGGTTTCCACGAGAATTTGCAAAAACTTGCTTTTTATTGGTCTACCCAAAATGGGTTTTTAAAGATGTGTAAAAATATGTTAAGAGAACTCTTGTACCCGAAGAAGATGACGAGAATTGTGTCGGTAGTAATGTTAAGGATGAGGATGGTAAGAATATCGATAACAAGGTTCAAGTACGGAAGGATAGTAATTAGAAATAGGCAGTTAATGCTCTTGATATATTTTATTCAAAGGTATGAGTTAATTATTATTTACTAGCCGTGCTGGCTTATACGTATATTTTGTAGTTCACCACTGTCACACCTAATATGTGTCAGGGGCTCTCCGAGTTTTTATTAAATATTTTATGTGTTCCTCCGAACAATAATGATTGGGAATCCCTGCAGTAACAAATAGGATATGTAACAGCGAAGAGTGGGAGCAGTCTATTCATGCAATGTGTTAGAAAGTCTCTGTTATTATCTGCGTTGTTGTAATCGTATCGAGGAAAATATGGCGTCCAGATGAACTTATCACCGTGGATTGGGGCAGCTAACTCGCAACGTTCAACGACCTGGAAGGCTTACCTCCGAATACTGTGACGTCCCATCTTGGTTAGAGATCACACATCGCATCATAGTGAACATGTGATGTTAACTCACGTGTGTTGACAAGTAAAGGAGATATACATATTTTGTATTTATTTTTTGTCACCGCGTCTTACTACCAGTTCGGGTTAAATGCATATGTACTAATAACACTAATGTGCTATGAATGAGATTAGGTTTAGTTTAGGAGAGATATACCCGCATTTGTGTGGAGGGAGAGTGGAACATCATTTAAGAAACAGCACCCTCAGTACACCTGGCCGAGATTCGAACCGCGATATCCCCATCGTCTGCAGTCTTAATCTATTGCGAGAATGATGCCTTAGATTATGTAGTCACCTATATATTAGGAGTTTGGCTGACAGTGGGATACCAGCATGAGATAATTCTAGCCATTGTGCTTTTTTTAACTTTTTTTTTTTTGCTAAAATGTCTGTCTTTAAAAACTATACACAAAAACAACATTTTTACTAAGGGTATCCAAACATTCATTTTTCGAATTGATTGTAATGCCTCATGATTTAAAAACTAACCTGATTTTAGAAAGTAGACTACATAGCACCCAATTCCTCTATTAATGAGAAAGAGAAAATCTCTACTTCACCAAAAACGAATCTTTCGACTATAACTGGAATATAACTCCGGCCCTCTAACTCGGTGAACAGACACGCTAACGACAGAAAAAAGATGTCAGACAATTAATTACGTATATATTATTCTACTACACGCACTTAGAAGAAACTGAATCAAATAAGACTAATTTATTTTATTTAAAATCACATTTCATGTTATATTTATTTACGTTAGGATTTGTAAAGTCAGTTTTGCAATTTGAAGGTTGTTATTAGTAAGCTCTAGGGACGAAACTAGATAATGAGTGACTGCTTGAAATTAGAAAATATTAAGAAAGGAGAAGAGAAATTGATTTTACTAGTAGTCAACATGGAAGAAAGGGCCCGAATGCACAATATTGAGATCAAAGCACCTCAGTAATGTAATGGAAAACCAAATCCAGCATACTAGATCAGAGTCCATTGTACTGTCCATATGAGCCATGCATGCCCGTTTATGTCTGTTAACAGAGGGAGACACACATGTAAATTACTGATAGGCTATACTTATCCAGTTATTAGCTGTATATATTGTCATTTGGTTCCAAAAGTATTTCTTTATTCCCTCGGACCAGATGTCATATTTTCTCATGCAAAGTGGTTGCCTACCTGTAGTAGTTTTAAACTGCATGTAGAGTATTTCAGCTACTATATGTTAAGTGTCTATTCTTGTATGATTATATTAATTCAGCCTCGATTAAGTTGTATAACGAAGTCTGAGCAATTAGCCGATATTGTTTTGGATGGTGATGGTTGTCGAACTTTAAACAAATGGTGTGGCATTGTAATTACATTTTTTTTCGCTTATTAGGAATGTCTCAAATGAAAAATAGTTGTCAATCATGTTTTTTCTAAAGGCAAAAAAATACGAGAAATGCCATGCGCATCCACTTTTAAGAGGACGCGATTTTACCAATATTCTAATGGAAAAACATGATGAAAGTAAACTTGACATAAAGCTATGCATATAAAATGCGAGTACGGAGGGTAGAGGCAAGGTGGGAGGAAGGGGGAAGGCAGGATAGGATACATTCAATGAATGCACTTTGAACGCATTTCCAAGACATGAAAGATCACTTTGCGAGATTGCCATTAATATGTTGGAGTCTTGAGGTCCAGCAAACTTTCAGAAACACCTCTGCATTGTAAGAGATAGTTAGTTACTACCGCGCCCTACTGCCCAAACAGGATACCCGCACACTCGCGGGGTACGGACGAGGAGGGTGGCGTTTAGAGGAAATGTACCAGCATTTTATTGGAGTGTGAGTGACAAACTATCTAAGTAAAACACCTAGTACACCCAGAAGGGATTCGAACCCTAAACCCCTGTCATCGAAAAATCAGAGTCGACAACCGATGCGACTATTCTAAGGAAATGAGAGCACTATTCTAAGGAACTGAGAGCACTATTCCAAGGAACTGAGAACAACACTGTTCTAAGGAACTGAGAGCACTATTCTAAGGAAAAGAGAGCACTATTCTAGGTAACAGTGACCACCATTCTAGGGAGCTCAGAAATAATATTTTGTCATCTACTTTCATATCACGATAAGACCAAGGGCCGTAGCCTATTTATATGCCTTGAAATTACAAACATTTTGTTCATGGTCAACACTGGTATTATTTTACCATGATGATATTAATATTGATAATAATGTTTTATAGTTATTGATAATATCTATAAAAAGTGACATCTCCAGATCACATAACTTTGTACATGAATTTATGAAAGAATATCTAGTAGCTTTTTAGATATCAAATGTGAGTTCGTAAGAAAGTTAGGTTATAGGTTTATTCTAGTCTCGGTAGTCAACCAACCTCTTAGTACACTAAATAACAATATCGAATATAAACAAATACTATTTAAGTTTTGAACCAACCAGGATTCGCACCAGAGACTTTCTCAAAAGCTAGTGGCCCCCTAAGATGTTTTCGCGTACCCCCGGGGGTAAAATTTAATATTTATGGATCTATTTATAATTTAAAACTTATTATCTAATACATTTTTTGGATATAATTTATTTTATAATGTAGATTATATAATGTTTTTAACTTGCAATATTCACCAACAATTCGTGGCTACAAAGTTGAGGATAAATTATGTCTGTAAGACGTGAACCAAACAGGTTGAATAGCACTGGGCGTCAGTACTGTCGCAAATTAGATGGATTAAGACTTGAACTGTTGCTCGTATTGACCTGAAAGACTTAGGTTCAAGACCCGAATGAGCAAATGAGGACTGAGTTTTGGGTCCGTTTTCCCATCATCTTTCCATATTAATGCTGGGGTATTAATTCAGACTCGTATTCCTTAGTCTATTCTCCCAGGTCAGTAAATGTAAGAAATAGTCATTTTTAAGGTGCGATGGAAAAAAACGTGCATCGAGGCAAGTATATTCACTGTTTTTATAGCAAAAAGAAAAAAGATCGGCTAAAATAGTGATTCAATCAATAGGCTACGTTTATTTTTATTTTATACACACAGAAAGTAATCTCAACTGTTATTGAATATTTTTATCACCGCGTCTTACCACCTGTTCAGGTTGTATACGATAATTATTTTAATGGGGTAGGGATGAGGAAAGAAGTAATATGACCACGTTTGCGTGGAAGGAGAGTAGGAAACCATTTAGAATAAACCACCCTCAGTAGATTCAACCAGGATTCGAAACCTGATCTCACCATCATCAGTAGGCCAGTCTAAAACAAGAGTGACTGACGCCTTAGACCATTCGACCAATGAAGTGGGTCTATTTGAATATTAATTTCGTTACGATCATTGCAACATTTGAACATAAACTTTTTAAATGAATAGAAAATGTTCTCATCAAATCGCAAGATATCCACGAAGAATACTCAAGAACATTTGAGATCACTTTGGGCAGAAACCCAAACTAAATGTATCTACCATAGCACTATTCTATTTATTGTATAAAACATTGTTATAAAAGCTGCGAGACTACTGGTTTCAACTCTCTCACTCCCTCACACACATCTTAAGAGAGGGAGATGAGTAATCAAATGAAAGTACAAGTGGCCCGAATAAAGAATTTCAATCAGAGATTAATACAAGACTCCCAGCAGAACCAGTATACAACATATAATAAGTATGTTAAGCATTCGATAAAAAAAACTTAACTATGTCCGGAAACTATTTGGTGTGAAAATAAAATCAGGCCATATATATTTGTGATTTGTTCTCATGAAACTATCCACTCTTTATCGGTATGTAAATGTGTGTGTTCTCCTTGTAACTTTCGAACCAATTGGTTTATTTCTGACAAACTTGGTGCGAACACAACTAACTATAAAGTGACCTTAGATTTATTTATATTTTTATTGGGTTCAAAACTTAGCGACTGGGGTGTGAAATTGAGTATGTAATAATAAAAAAGGATTTGCAAATATAAAACATGTGTAGGTGATATTTAAAAATATGTATGCAATAATAATATATGTGTATGCATTAATCAAAAATGAATATGTAGTAATACAAAATGTCTGGAACAGAAAACAATATAATATATAGTGTATCAACAGCTTTAAAAGGTCCTATTTAAATATAAATATCTAAAAATGATGCACATAATTTTAAAAATTAACTAGCTCCAAAAATCATATATTTGGAACAATTTTAATAAAACTTGGTGTACATATTTTCATATTCAAGAACAAAAGTATTGATTTATTAATAATCTATAACTATTGCCATACTACCCATATTATAGTAAATATGTGCGCCTATGTTGGAGGATGTCAATAGGCTATCTTAATATATATAATTCTTCTGTACGTGTGTATGTCACTGAACTCCTCCTAAACGGCTGGACCGATTTTGATGAAATTTTTTGTGTGTGTTTGTGTGGGTCCATGGATGGTTTTGATTCACAATTGAACCCGGTAGGCGGCGCTGCAATCGGGTTCTAGGATTTATTTTTATTTTTTAGGGAATTTATTTGAGGGGATTTTTTTAAAAAGATTTTTTGCATATCAGAACATGTAACCTCACAATTTCACTCCCTCCTCCCCCCTCCCCCCCAATATTTATAATAATGAATATAAAATGAATAATTGACCGTTAAAACCTTCTGAATAGTGAATAATTGAGGTTCTGAGAATAATTCATAGTTATGTTTGTGTAACATAGGTGGCATTGATTTCGAATTCTGTGGTATTTGACGTACGCATCAATACATGCGCAAGTCTCTTGCGTCGTGGCTTGGCGTTGTTTTGACATTTCAATTTCTATACGATGTGTTTCGATAATCCATGTATCACAATCGCGTGAATATTGAGTGTATTTTTCATCAAGTGTACTCAAATACATACATTGGGAAAATGTGCAAGGTGCTGTGTTGAAGTGAATATCTTACATGATCTTTCATAAATTTCAATTATATACATGCGTATTCAATGACAATCAATCTAACATGCAAATTTTTATTTTAAGTGCTTATTTGTGTCGATGATTTTATAAAATTTACGGAGTGTTAAACGTTTCATCGAAAAAAAAACACATGTAATCCATAAAATTCAAATATAAGTTGCTTATATTTAGGTGTTGTGTGTTTATTAAAGAACAATGCCACGTCTTCGTGGAAGAGAAGGAAATATTGGTCGACGTACACAGAATTCACAAATAGTCCACACCTGTCGGTTAAATTGAACGGCAGAAGATCAATTGACGGACAATGCAAATTTAAGAGTCCAGGTTGCAAACACACGTGCAAATGAAAGTCAACAGCAACGCAATGAATGCCTTCGAGCTAATGCATTGAGACAAAGACAGGCGCGTCAACGAGCCACTGACGCACACAGAGCACATGAACCACAGCGCCTGCAAGTACATCGCGCATTAACACGCGCATCACTTCTCCGTCTTGCGTTCGAATATGAGTCGGACATCGACTATTCGTCACATTCACAAATTGTCAGCGGCGCTATGGACAAAGAATGCCAATCTGCCATGCATTCAAATACAAAGGTGAATCGGCCGGTTTCTGCTGCGCGTCTGGAAAAGTTGTACTTCCACCATTGAATTCGCCGCCAGAACCATTGAAAACACAATTGGCTGGAGCCACACCTCAATCAAAATTGTTTTTGCGTAAAATTCATAAATTCAATTCTTGCTTCCAAATGACATCATTTGGAGCAACAAAAATCGTTCAGAATGAGGATGGTCGCAATTTTGAATCAACGTTTAAGATTCAGGGCCAAGTATATCATCAAATAGGTTCTTTAATCTCAATGCCTGATGCCGATCCAAAATTCTTGCAAATCTACTTCATGGGCGATGAGGAGCAACAAATAAACGCACGCTGCCAGTACAACCACATCGAGCAGATGGAGGAGCGAGAAATTGTGGCGACTTTGGAACCGATTTTGCGAAATCACAACCAGTTGGTCCAGTTGTTTTATACCGTTTCAAACAGACTGCAAAACGACAACTACATGATCGTCAATAAAGCAGACAAAGTACCATTTGGAGAGCATGCGGGCCGATACAATTCACACACCGTTAATGAAGTTGCAGTTGTTATGGTTGGCGACGCATATGAACGTCGAGATATACGGATCCAACACAGAGATAACACGGTTCACACAATTCAAGACAGTCATCGTTCTTACGACGCTTTGCAATATCCGTTGATATTTTGGGAAGGAGAAGATGGATATCATTTTAACATCAAACAAATAAATCCAGTGACAGGTACAATCTACATATTATTTACTTTTTCTTTTTCTGTAAGATTAATTTATTTTTGTCTTATTTATATTTTTACTTTTCTGGTGCAGAAACCAACAAGAAAGTGAGCGCGATGAACTTCTACGCATATCGGTTGATGATTCGTGCCAATGAAGACAACAACATTCTCTGATGCCTCCAGCTGTTTCATCAATACATCGTTGATATGTATCCGAAAATTGAAAGCGAGCGATTACGGTACATCAAGTATAATCAAGCGAAGCTGCGTTCTGAGGAGTACATTCATTTGCGTAATCCTATTGTCGGTAACGTCGGTAACGTTGATGGAACCACTAATAGCAATGACATCGTTACCGCATATATTCTTTCATCATCATATATTGGTAGCCGCGTCATATGCAAGAATACATTCAAGATGCCATGACTTTCGTGCGCGCGTGCGGCCGACCAGATTTGTTCATTACATTTACGTGCAATCCTAACTGAGATGAAATTAAAATTTTGTTATTGCCAGGTCAAACAGCAATGCATCGCCATGATATTACTGCACGTGTCTTCAAACAAAAATTAATATCGTTGATTAACTAGATTACACATCAATCTGTTCATTTATACACCTCAGGGATTATACGAAAAACATTGTTCATCAACTCGCATTAAGATAAAAACAAAACTAACTTTATTGATTTTGTCGGACCGTTTTTATAACATCACAACCTTAGGTATAAGAGGGGGTGAGGTTTCTATGCAGCTGACTGTACGTATCATCGAAATAGTATGTACTTCGTACAACAAGTATATACTATTTAGATGTTACGTATATAGGTAAGTTGTTCTGCTTAATCCCGTAAAGGTTCTAGGCCCAAAACAGTATATGTTTTGCACTATGAAAATAGAAACAATTAAAAAGTAATTTGACATTTGTCATATTTGAAGGTACGTCAATAAAATAAAATTAGCTGTACCCGGCATACAAATTTGTAAGCAAGCTTCGCAATTTTTTTTCGATACAGCTGATATTTGTGGAGTTGTGGGCGAAATTCCAAAAATTGTAGGGATCACTATTCCATATATTATTATTTTTAATAATGGATACCATGTATGTATAAGTGTCTAGCAGTTCCTATTCTAAGTAAAATTTATTAGTTTCAGAAACAGACAGACGGAATGGGAAAGCATTTCCATTACTGTGAAACAAAGTATTTGTAATGTACTATTGTCTCAATATAGTTGATTTTGAGGAAAGAAAAGATGTTTTATTTTGTATGTTGTCTTGACAAACCCTGAATTTTTAATATTTGTGTAACTCACTAATTGGAGTTCATTGTGAATTTGTAATTGTGATGATCACATAGTGTTTGTTTTATTATCGAAATCAATTATGCCACCCAAACGAAAAGCCAACGTTCGGGCAGGACAACGTCTGTCGGGTCAACTAGTTACCTATAGAATATTATATTCATATTCCGTGTCTATAGCTGTATTACTGAGATTAAAATATAATTATTATTAGTCTTTCTTGAGGCTGAATTTCTAGAATAATATGTCTTAATATAACTTATTTCTATTCAATCTTATTTAATGGGACTTAACCTTATCTGTATGTAGCAGAAACTTGGACTCTCCGGAACATGGAAAAGAAATGCTTGGAGAGCTTTGAAATGTGGTGTTGGAGAAGACTTGAGACGATCAGGTGGACAGACCGGGTAACAAATGAAGCATTCCTGAGGAGAGTGGGTGAGAAGACAACCATTTAGGATGTGATTCTTCGATATAATATAAACTGGATCGGGCACAGCCTTAGGAGGAACTGTCTTTTGCATGTTGTCATCGAAAGAAAGTTTGAGGCAATGAGGAGCTTAGGAAGGAGGAGGATTCAAATATCAGATGACTTGAAGGAAAGAAGAACATTCTGGGCGCATTGGCGATCTAAGTTCACTGACAAAAGGAATGGACCTGGCGTAACACAGAACAAATAATAATATATATTATTATTATTATTATTATAACCTTATCATAATTAAACTAGATTGTTCTATTAAACTTATCCATAATCTAACTTTTACTAGCATAAAATAAACTTGTCCTAAAACGTAGCCCAACCTTAACTAACACAATAATCTTATAGATAAATGTCATTGATAGCTTTGTTGCCAAACTTTAGAATAATATGTTATAGATCTATTTGTGTTTGAATTTTAAAATATATTCCCAAGTATTCTGCTATTGTGATAGTATGCAAATAATATTTTGAATACGTTGGCAAAATGGTAAATTGCTCACCATCCTAGAACCACTTGTATTAAAGTTTTAATAACCAACCAACTTGTTCGACACCTTAAATCAGTCGCTAGTGGATCTGCCGACCAAGATAATGTTCCAAAGTTCTATTCCTGGCATAGGCGAAAATCTTATCATAGGTTAAATAAGGGTTACCTTTCCACACGATGATCAGTTAACGATTGGGGTACGTAACAGTGTGTATTTTCTAGAATTGAGTTAATTTGTAAATCTTGTAGTAATATAATCGGTTAGGCCATAGAGTGCTCGTTAAATTCTCATCGAAATAATGTTAACAAATTACAAACTTCTGGAAAGTCAGTCATAAGTTAATTGACTAACTAAAACACGAAGTCAAACATTGTTCTCCTCTGACAACAACCAGAAGAAATAACCTATTTGAACAACTTTTATTACGTGGAGCCATAAAGAACGAGAAACGGAATGGGAATAAATATTGTTAGTGGAATTATTTGTTTCCAATTTATAGCTCTCGGAATGTAGACACAATCCCAACAGTGGATTGATCAATACAAGTTTCCTTCTCTACCACTTCTTCCTGAAATGAGGACTTTTTGAGTGGGTGGGAAAGGGAGGGGGCAGAGAACCGGGAGCAAGGGAACTAATAATAAAAGCGTTTAGAAGCTTAATGTATCTTCATTAACGACACAATATGACATTCTTTGGTACAAAAGATAGATTTTACAGTAAAATAAAGAAATTTCCTGAAACCTTTTATCAAAATTAAATACAAAGAAAAGAAAATGGAGGGGGAGGAAGGGGTAGAAGTTGAGTATGCGTAAGCTTAGATTGCAATCTTAATTAATAGGAACTTAAATATTAAAGAAGAACTTTGTTAAATATATAATAATTATATGTTGTTATTTTCTCTTTACTTTTTTATTCAGTTTTCATCGTTTGAGGTTCTTCGTATTAGCTTCCTACAAACATTAAAAATGTTTTAATTGAATCAGAGCGACGAAAGGGATAGAAAAAAAGTCGAAGTTTTTAATTAGTAGGCTTGTAAACCAAGAATTTAATTTCATTAATTTTGTACACCAAAAACTCTCATTTCATTTTTTTTTGTTAGTATTTTTTAATTTATTTCTCTTGTGATAACTTGGTACTTTTCAGAGAAAATTTTATGGTATCTCACAGTGGGCTGTTATTTGTATGTGTGATTCACCATATTTCCCCCTACCTACGTACCTCCTAGTTCAAACAAAGTAATAATAATAATAATAAACGCTGCATGAGAAGACGAAAGAGGTTGGGGGTAGGGGGGGAATTGCTTCCATTCCATCAACACGAAAGGTCTTTGTTATTCAAAATAGCGCTTATCCTAAATCGAATCTTGGCAATAGGGTCATGCAAAGACTCATGACATTTAGAGATAGATTCTTTTCGTTACAACAGTTTCATTAGAATAATATTATTTGGCAAAGGAAAAGTTTATTTTTATTCTTTAAATTTTTTCATATCTAGATTGAAGGTAAATTCTCTCATTAATAGGCATGTCAGTTACTTTAGCCTATTTATCGAGTTTCTTAAACGTATTTCGGTTTAAGCTATAAAATGTTAAAGAAACTAACTCGTGGTCGAGTTGTTCATAGTGTTAGATTGCGTTTAGCTTGACTGGCATTGACAGGAAGATCGTTGTTCCAATCCCGGATGGATGCACTTTAATTGGTTTTCAATTCGAGATGTTCACTGTGTTTTTTCATCCTTTATCCACGCTAATACGCTGCATTTCTTCCATGTTTCACCTCTCATCTTATCACTTGTATTATTTATTCAATAGCCCATGAATTAAACGTAAATTTATAAGTGTGTTTATATGATGTGAAATTAAGGCAAAATCTAGTTGATCGAGCATGTTATTTTGTTTTATTCCTTCCCCACGTCTGAGTACTTGTTCAACAACCCGCCTGGGTGGCGTAGTTGGCTAACGCGCTTGTCGTGTTGCGCTCGACCACCGAGGACGGGGAGATCGAGGTTCGAATCTCGGTCGGGTGAACTGGAAGTGGCATTTCCTAAATGGTTTTCCACTCTCCCTCCACGCAAATGCGGGTTCACTTCCTCTAACTCAACCTTCCCAATTCCTGATCCAATAGCGTAATTAGTACTTAAAGCGTATAACCCGAACGGGTAGGAAGACGTGGTGATAAATAATAATTGATTAACTTGTGTAAGTGTCAGCTATACCCCTTCATATCGTGTTCCAATATAGTTTGACGAGCGTTAAATATAAATATTTGTTTTTTATTGTGTTCCTTATATCACCTACAAGCAACAAAAAAATTAATTCCTTTGAGAATTCGCGGTAGTCAAATTTGTACCCTAAATTGTTTAAATAAATATAATTTTTATTCTCACCTATTTATACAAACGATTGACATTAGCTATAATATATTTTAGTGCGTTGACTACAGCATTATTTTAACAATGAAGGGATATCCGAGTTCACTAACTACTTAACTACTACTACTAACGTCCTCTACTTTCAAATTATCTGTTAATGCGTTCCTATTAAAATGTTCTTAAAGTATCACAAGTAAATATAAGAAATAAAATTTTGACAAATTATAAAGATCATTAAATTTGATGAAAAACAATAGATTTGTTTAGACTTTCCAAACAAGAAAATGTAATACAATTGTAAAAAGAATTATCGGTTTTTCATGTCGCATGAATTCCAAGAATTTTTTCGATATTTAAAAACCTAAACATCGTTAAAATACTTTTACAGGCCTTTTGTGACTGGTTTACTTTCGAAAATCGAATAAATGTTCTCGAATGAGCCTTTGTATCTTAATTATCCATTTTGATATACTATATTTATATTTCCATTCGTTCAGAATAAATGCCTACAAGGAAGAAATCACTCATATAAGATTGCACAAGGATCAACTAACACATAGTGTTACGCTCCGTATCACCGAGACAATTAATTATCTGTGGTTGAAGTAGTAACTAAATAAACCAATCACGGCAGCGCGTACATATTGAGATCTCACGTGAAGAATGTTCCTGCATCGTTGTGTGTGGACATGTCAAGTGTGTGAAATGTATGTTTCGTTAGTTGTCAGTTCCCGGGAGAAGTAATACTAAAGAAGTGTTCATATGCAATTTATTTAGGTTTCAAAGAAATATTAAACACTTTAGTTTTTGATTATTTTACTAAATAAGTTTTGAAGGGATGTAACAAACGAAAAAATCTAGCGTCTGACAGAATCCCGCAGTGACGTCATCGTTCATTTTACGATGTGACGCACAGTGGCATTATAAATAACCTAGTTCGTAGAGAGGAGCCAGGAGGATAAGGAGGCTGGGACTAGACCACATTCCCGCCAGAAACAGTCCCAGGTTGTCCTGTCTGGTCCCAACGAGTCAATAACGTCCATGTGCAAACATACAAATTGTGATAGAATAATATAAACAACGTATTCAACTGCCCGGCATTGCAGAGGAAGACTTGTATCCAAAGTACAGTACGCACTTAGAATCATTTTCCCGGGAACATTGTTTGAAAACATGTTTCTCTTGTTTCCTAGATGCTTTTTAGTGTTTTTGGAAACAGTTTGTAAACATTTGTTGGTGTTGCCTTAGTGTATCCCAAAGAGGAAACAATGTTTCTTGTCATCCATTTCAAACGGGCTATAAGAAACAAAGTGCGAATATCTGGACATGTTTGCCAACATTGTCGACAACAGAAAAAGATGGCCAGGACAATCGTTCACTATCCTGGGACCAGAACTTCAACGTCTGTAGGATGCATACAAGTGAAGTTTTGAAAAACATTGATGTCTTCGAGCTTCAGTTGTGTTAGATGCTCATTTGCATGAGTTATTTGAACCCACCACCGTTTTATAGTTACGTCTTCTTGAACAGTCCATAGCTACGTACAGAGCCCCAGTCATGAGCATCCTCCTTGGCTGAAGTCTTGTACTTAACTGAACTATGAACAGAAAATGTTCGTCATTTAAGTCTGGACGCAAAACAATGTTTGCAAACTGTTTCCCTATATTTGTGAGAAACAGGAAATAATTTGGAAACATCTATAAATGATGTTTGCAAACAAGGTTTTCAATTACGTACCAGGCTTTAGAAGAACGGCCCATGGATATTCTTGATAGATCTCTTATGTTAGGTTTTCAACTGCGTCAACTAAACTTAATCAAAAATGATAACAATATACGTTTAGAATAAATAGAAAATAATGAGTACAAACGTACGTTATATGAAAATAAACAATGCAAGTTTGTGTCAATGCTGGACCTGAAAAGTTAAGAATTTCCTGACAAAACTCTTCCTTTAGGAAAAACCCTGAAGCTCTCTATAGCAAGCTACTAAACGACGAGGGTCAAAATGTACATACCCTAAGATAAGAATAATTATAATTCGTAAATAAGGTTGCAATTGAGTTCTTTTTCCAGCTACAGAGTAAGTTATGGAGCTCTTCATGTGGGAATTGCAGAATTCTCAGCTTGGGTTTCAGCCACCCTGGGTTGGATGTTGTGTTTCCGATTTTCCGGATTACAGTCTTATTTTTATAGTTGGAGAATCTGCTGTTTGTTTTAGTTATTGCGTTTAGTAACAAGGCTATTTATTTTAGCACCGCGGCATACTACCTGTTCGGGTTGTACGCCTATACACTAATCTCACTAATGTGTTAGGGAATGGGTAGGTTTAGTTTAGATGAAGTTCACCCACATTTGTGTGGAGGGAGAGTGGAAAACATTATAGAAAATCCACCCTCAGTGCACCCGACCAAGATTCGAACCCAGATCTCCCCGCCTTCGACAGTCTAGTCCAACCCGAGAATTGCGTGTTACACCACGCGGCCACCGAAGAGTGTTCCAATCACTTTATCGAAGGTATAGGAGGGAATAAGGTTATTATAGAGAAAGAAAATCTACATTAGCTTGAAAACAGGAGGGAAAACTACATAGATAAGTTAGGTGTGAAAAACCACCTAACATGTAGTCGAACTTTGACCTCGCAGTCATCTATACTTATAAAATAACATGTCCTGACTGACTGATTCATCATCGCCGAGCGCAAACTATCAAGGCTACAAGCATGAAATTCGGACTGTATATTCATTTTGTTATGTAGGCACCCATAAGAAAGGATTTTAGAAAATTCCACCCCAAAGGGGTCAAAAAGGGGATGATAATATGTATGAAAGTCCGTCATTTTGAAAGTTACATAAACATAATTTTGTATTTCGCTTATTGACGTAAAACAAATAAATACGTGTTTCAGGAATTTTGGAAATTTTATTTAATAAGGGATGAAAAAGGGGGTGAAAGTTTGTATCGGACTTGCATTATTTTTGATCTGAGGTCAAGTTATGGTCATCAACGTAACGTAATATTTTAAATTAATCTGTAAATACATATGTATATTTTCGTATTTGTATATAATCAACTTCCACGCGAGCAAAGCCGCGGGCAACAGCTATCTAGTCAGAAATAAAGTATAGTTAAAGCCTGACGCCTTAAATTTTGTGACCACTGTTGCAAGTGTTACGGTTGTTTATGTATAATAGAACGGTATGTCTATGTTAGGGATTAAATATTAATCTTGTTAAATAAAATAGTGAGTAATATTTTTCCTATAAAACACCTCTTTTTACCTTAGGAAGAAGACGATAAGAAAGTTGGTTTATTTTTTTAAACAACCACTTTCTTACTGTAAGTGTGTATGAAAAATAAAAATAAGACTAGCTCAATTAAGGATTGAAATGGATTCAACTTAAAATTACCATATATATATATATATATAATAGGTTCACTAAAATGATAATGTATGCTTCAATCTAGAAATTTGTCATTTTGTTGTTCAAGGAGTGTTTCAGCTGTAAATTTACCCTCTCGTTTCTGAATCTAAAATTGATGTTAAAACCCACCTTTAATAGCCGCAGATATAAAGAAGTGTAACTCTTTTTTCGTTGGGAAAGGACCCCTCCTGTTCCATGTGCTGTGCCCCCAAAACCTCCTATTATGTTTCACCAACTTTTCAAATAATGGATCAACAATGGTAGTTATTATATTAACTTAAGTGATGTAAATTTGTAGACACTTGTAGACACTAAAACAATTCGACCTAAAACAAATTTATAAATTAGACGAATGGTTAACACGCCTGACCCTGAAACCCAAAATTGGCTTAGTATATTCTAAAGAATGCTTTACGCAAAGTTTATATTTCTCTCATTCCCCTTCTCTTCCAGAAAAATATTGATACATTTCCTTAAAATTCCTTCTTATCATCCCTTAGAAAATATGGACGCTTGTCATTAAGGGTAGGTACTGGAATGGATAAGAACAGTATAAAATGTTGGGCTCTTTCTCAAGTCATTGTTGATGTAATGTTTGTTGGTGGTGTATCGTGCGTTTTCAGTAAATACTTCTTTACTACCTCAATTTCGAACAGGTGAACTAATCGTCCCTTTCTCCTAATGTGAAATACTGAGGCTGTATAGAGATATGGTTTCTCCATGGCTATATTAGAACGTAGTTAGAAACTGTGCGACCACTCTTCAATAAGTGTACAATGACTATCTATAGTTAGCTCGATAAACTCATTTATGATAATAATAATAATAATAATAATAATAATAATAATAAGTGACCTGGTGGTCTAGGGGAAAGGTGTTGGACTTCTGTTCTGGAGTCCGCGTTCAATCCTCGGTACCGGCACAGATTTCTCTGATTGCCAAACCCTTCCTTCACCTCTGACAAGACGTGTATTAATCACAACTTGTGAATGTGTGGAATGTCAGGTCTCCACCGTGGTTCGGATTCCACGTTAAACTGTAGGTCCTCCATTTCATCTCACACTCACTCTACCATTACACTCTAGCGTAAGTGCGTATAACCCAAACGGGTAGTAAGACGTGGTGCTAATAATAATAATAATAATAATAATAATAATAACCCGGAATTGGGATCATCGGGACAAGTATGAACGGGGCTCACTGTACAGTATTGACATATTTTGCTAAGTTATATCAATTAAATATAACTTAATTGTTTCTTTGGCCTGGATTAAATTACATTTGTTTTTATCTATTTAAGGTACTTAACGTGCACTTTCTGAACAGACTGATTATATCAGCACGTGAGAATTTCTATGAGCGAGAACGAAAGGGCCTATCAATTTTGTCAGGAAAGGTATTTTCACATAACGTCCAGAGTTCTTTTACATGCCACAATCGATATGGGACCTACGGATTTTCTTCCCATCTGAAGGAAATTGTGCTACGAATTTTTATTGCTGAAGAAAAATTCGTTCACCCCAACTGGGTTTTAATCCGTGAACATTGGATCCTAAGGTGAGCACTTTACCCCAAGACCACTGAAATGAACTCTTAAAATTAATATAACTAATCAAATACTTTAAAAAACAATACTATCACCTAGAAGCTAGGTGTTTAGCTGTGAGAGTCAGTAAAATGACATTTCATTAACGACAGAAATAACTTTTGTTTTGGTCAAGATACAGTCTAGGAAATAGAGTTCTCAAAATATCTGGAAAGATTTTCCGTTATTTTTTCTTGATATTATTACACTTTTTCACAGTTTAATATATTTACAACTGTTTCACAATTTACAATGGCAGATGGGGATCGTACAATGAAATATATATAGTACAATACTGTTAGGTATTTGAGGAAATGTTACTGTAAGAAAAGCTGATAAAGAAAAGATCAATGCGCATTTATTAGTCCCGGCCCAGAACATCTAAGGGCATCACAGACCTGTTATTGCTCAATCTAGTGCGGCTGGAAGCCGCCTGTCCCTTCTGTCGCCGGTAGCGTTAAGGATACCGGGACGACTAGTTAACAGGCTAGATAGAGTCTCGTTCGTTATCGGAATTAACCAGACAAATCGCTCCACCAACTAAGAACGGCCATGCACCAAGAAAGAGCTCTCAATCTGTCAATTCTTCCGGTGTCCGGGCCTGGTCAGGTTTCCCGTGTAGTATCATACAATTCAATAATGTTGCAATGATTAATTTTCCAGGAATTTGTTGCATAATGCCTTTTTTTAAAAAATTAAATTATTCTATGTATAATATATAAAACGATGTATTTGATTAAAAAAAGGTTTTGATCAAAATTTTACTAATAGAATTTTGCTATTTATTGAATTACTTAATTTATTTATTTGGATATTTGTGCTTTAAAAATATATATTAATGATATTATAAATACCTGTTAAATAATTTGGTTTACTACCTGTTCAGGATATACGCATATGCTCTAATTAAACTAATTAATTAGAGATGAGGAAGGTTGAATTCAAGAGATGTGTACCCGTATTTGCGTGGTAAGAGAGTGTAAAACAATTTTGCGAAAAACTCCGTACACCCGACCAGGATTCAAACCCCAATCTCCCCGTCCTCAGCAGTCTAGTCTATTGTGAGAGTGCCACCAAAACAGGTCAAATTAAATTAGTTTAAAAAATTATTAATTGGAAACAAGAGAGTCCTGTGAAGCTATTGATTTAATTAAAATTGACTTAAGTTTCTTTCTAATTTTTTTTTATGTTTAGGTGGTTTGGATGCAAATAGGCCTAACTGCAATCATGTGCAAGGAGCGCTTAAGGTTTTTATACACTACCTTGTTTTAACATCACGTCTTACTACCCGTTAGGGTTATACTTTTATGTACTAATTACGCTAATTGTTTTAAGGATAAGGAAGGTTATATTTAGTAGAAGTGTATCCACATTTGGCCATTTTGGGAAAAAGACCTAAGTACACCTGAATGAGATTCGAACCTAGATCTCCTTGCCATCGGTAGTCTAAACACGAGAGTAGCACGTTATACCACGAGGCCACCGAAGGGGGTCAAGTCATATTAATTATTATGAATTACTTTTGCCTTGATAATTTAGACCTTTTTCGGGACCACGCTATTTTCTTCACATTTACTTTTATATATTTTTTAAATTTTATAAATTTCAATAAAGGTTTATTATTATAAATAATGTTTACAGCCTTGTTTGGACCCAACTCAAGAAAAGAGATTGTTAATGAAATATTATGGCACATAACGACTTGATAAGAGTGATAAGTCCCGCACTCCACAGATAAGGGAAATACTAAGCAATAATAAAGATAGATTAATTGATGAGGTTTATTCGAAATGTCGCAATGTCACTATCTTGTAGCCTAATAAACAAAACAGTGATTGGAATATCAGGAAAAACACTCTGTTTACCAATATTTTCCTCAATGAATGGAGTTATTTATATTAAAATACCATTTGGCATTAAACCTTTCTGTATGGGCTTAAATGATCTTGTCTGCGTGGCGGGTACGAGTTATGGAGTTTCTTCCTGTTTCAAAATATTGTTTGAACATCATTGTGTGAAACACTGCATCATAAATAGATAATACATTAGAGTTATTATCAATTTGTAGGGTCAGAGAAATATCGCGAGACGTGACTTTACAAACTTTTAACTAGCATATTAAAATCAAAATATATTTTAAGTTAATTGTAGCATTTTGGAATGTATTATACAAAAAACTTTATGGTGTGAGCCCACAAATGAGCTATACCGGCCGAGCGGCCGCCACCAAGTGTGATGATAGTGCCAACATTTACTGATAGAGGCTGTTATGTGGTCAGCATAGCGAGCTCTCTGGTCGGTAATCTCAGTTTTCTAAACCGAAGCTGCTACTTCTTTATTCAAGTAGTTCCTCATTTGTCCTCACAAGGCTGAGTTGACTAAGTTCCAGATACACTGCTTCACAGGAGATCGAACCCGGAGCCTCTGTATCTGTAGCGAGGAACTCTGACCACGGAGGCGAAATGTATTATATGTACTGTACGCGAAATAAAACCAATATAAATATTTTCACTATTTTCGTGATTTCTTGGCCTTTTATAAGCGAATAACGCTCATTTATGTCTATTATAATGAAAATTAACCCAAACTAGGCCTATATATATTTTTCCTTAGTAGCAGACGACATTATACTTTGCCAGAAAGTTAGTACAACTTCACCATTTTCTTCTTAATATTCCTATAAGAAAATCAAATTTTATTACTTCACATGATGAAAACAAGTTGCTCAGTAAGATATTTGGTCCAAAAATGGAATAGACTACTGGGTAGTGGAGGATTACGGTGGGCAGGACATGCAGCCCGAATGGGAGAATCTAGAATCGTGTTCAGGTTATTGACTGGCAAACTCAATGGTAAGATACCATTGGGAAGACCTAGATGCAGATGGGAGGAT
The DNA here is from genome assembly GCA_902151445.1 of Timema monikensis. Lineage (NCBI taxonomy): Eukaryota > Metazoa > Arthropoda > Insecta > Phasmatodea > Timematidae > Timema > Timema monikensis. Next base: position 25,421 of record CABFVZ010005139.1, read on the forward strand.
AACATTAGAAGGAAACTGAAAGACCATTGATAAAGAGGAAGTAAGATGTGTGTTTGACAGTAAAATTATGACCAAAGGTAAATATCTAAATTTAATCATTTTAAATGTAGCCGTCATTTTTCTACCTATATCACTACACTACTTAGGTTTGGGTAAATTCTTTTTACCCAATTTAACAGAAAATTTTATTTTATTTATCGACTTACTGAAATTCAACTTTTTAACTAATGAAAGCTAATCATTTTGTTTACCAAAGATAGGGGTATCTATTAACTTGGTCGGGATTAAATATTGTTCAAAATATTAATTCATAACATGTTTCGAATCACTATCTAGCACGTTTTACAATTGTATAGGTCTTAGAGCTAATATTATTATTATTAGCACCGCGTCTTACTACCCGTTCGGGTTATACGCACTTACGCTAATGTGTAATGGTAGGGTGATTGTGAGATGAAATGAAGGACCTACAGTTTAACGTGGAATCCGAACCACGGTGGAGGCCTGGCATTCCCCACATTCACAAGATGTCTTGTCAGAGGTGAAGGAAGGGTTTGGTAATCAGATAAATCTTTGCCGGGACCGAGGATTGAACCCCGGCCGCCAGCATAGAAGTCTGACACCTTACCCCTAGACCACCAGGTCACCAAAAGAGCTAATATTTATTGACATTTACCATAGTAATTATTGGTTTCAATAAATAATTAAATATATTGTGTTTCACCATAATTCTTGAATCTTCAAAAAGTTCAATGCTCATCAGTCTAATAATACTAGTTACTAGTTAGCTGTTTGAACTTATGGCTTTGTTCTTTGAAGGTTTAGCTTGTTTACTGATTGGGTAGTTTGTTAGAAAGAGAAAAGAACACAAAATAAATATATATTTTAAATTGACTCAGATAATATTCATAACGAAAATTACTACAATGCCTTTGATTAATTTTGTAATTAGTAATAATAAATGTGTTTTTATTATAATGTTCAAATATAGAGTAATAAGCTCAGATAAAGCTAAGCAGGATTTGTTAAGGACAACAAGACTATGTTTAAATAATCTAGGTTTGGTTAGTTTGAGTATGAAATTGTGTCAAATTTCATTGAAATACGTTCATTTTGATTTTTTTTAATGTTAACCTACCCTTTACAAAACTTTCATGATTTTTACTTTTATTTTGAATGATTATTTTCTCAAAATTTGACATTTTAAATGCATGATCTTAAGGTCATACGATAGTAAAAAGATAGTGTACAGTTTTTAATAAGTGTAGGCTATAAGCTATATAAGTAGTTTTCATTAATATCAAATCATTACAGTTCATGAGCTATAACAATTGAATAACTTATATAGCTTATAATTATATATTTTACTTGTTAAAACTGTGAAACATTTATTTATTACCGAATGATCTTGAGTGTCAGTCAATCTCACAGTAAACTTTATACCCAATGGGAGATCGGTGCTCAAATCTTCATCACGTGTATTGAGGCTTCCTCAATCTTCCTCCACGCAAATGTGGGCCCATTTCTGCTAAAATTATATCTTCCTTATTCTTGCCCTTGTAGTGTAGCTATGCAGATAGCCCAGATAGTAAGACGCCGTGAATATAAAATAGTCTTACATTGAAGAGATGAAATGTTATTCTTCTCCATTAAACAAGGTTTGGGACTTTGAGTGAAAATATCATTCCCGGCTGCTCAGTTTAGACTTTAGACTGCATAGAAATAATACCCTATACTAATATTATGGGTGTATTTTTTTATATCTGTGTCTTGCTACCTGTTCAGGCTATACGTATATATATTATAATTGCTCTGAGGGTAGGTATGAGGAAGGAAACATTTTAGAGACAATCTTCCCGTGTTTGCGTGAAATGATAGTAACAAACAATTCGGGGAATATCACCCTCGGTAAGTCCAACCGGGACTCAAACCCCAATCTCCCCGTCATCAGCAGGCCAGTTTAACATGAGAGTGACGCCTTGGACCATTCGGCCACTAAAGCGGGTGTAAACAAATTAAAATATCAAGATGGGTTAAAATTATTTCGTTCTCAAATGTCTTGGCCTTTGGTGGTTTCTTGTTTAAATCTTTATCAACTATAGTGAAGCAATCTTGTGAATGCGGGGAATGCCAAGCCTCCACCGTGGTTCGGATTCCACGTTAAACTGTAGGTCCTTCATTTCATCTCACAATCACCCTACCATTACACATTAGCGTAAGTGCGTATAACCCGAACGGGTAGTAAGACGCGGTGCTAATAATAATAATAATAATAATAATAATAATATAGTGAAGCACTTGTAGAATAAGCTTGCACATTTTGACAAGTGAAACTCATCAAATGGAATAGTTAAAACACACACACACAAAAACTGTCGACCAATTAGTGGTCTTCCTTGGCATAGGGAAAAGGCTGATAACATCTAAAACTATTTTTCCCATCCATTACCGTTTCCAGCCTGTGGTCAGTGTTTTATTCAAGACATATATTTCCCACTACATGTTTGCTAGGCCTGTCGTAGCTTCATATGTCTTATAATTTATCTTAAGACTAGGACAGACACAACATCAAGTGCCCGGACGTTAATTCATCACTGTGAAAGGGTAGACTCATATTTTCATCAATGATACATTTTCTGCCATATTGGGAATTGAACCCGGGACCCTTAGCTCAGTAGACAGACACGCTACCGACTGAAATGCGGTGTAAAACCAGCCTATGCTATTATTATGATAGGTAAATGAGTCCAAAAAGCGTATCTGCTACTAAAGTAGTAATTTGTTGTAGTAGTCCACAGCTTACCTTCGAATAGGCTCTACAGCAGCGTCACGACGTATTCCAGGGAGAGGTGATTAATCATGGCTTACGTGTTGAAAACGCGTTATGCAAAGTTAATTAACAGTTTCTCACAGTCATATCAGTATGAATAGAATAGTGTAAAATCACTATAAAATACTCTCACGAGCTCACATTATAATTTTTTTAACAAAGTATAATTACATGGCGGGACAGGGAGAGTAATTTAATTCCATACCGAGCTAAGTAAAAGGAGACATAATAGCCATCAGCATCGGGCAAGGGTGAGTGTCGCGTATTGCCTGCTTTTCAGGAGATACACACATTGTGGTTTTAATCCTGATTGGGTGTAGTGAGGTGGTTTTCTCAAATGGTTTCCCACTCTCCCTCAACGCAAGGGTAGATTTCCTCTAAATTCTACCTTCCTTGTACTTGCCATAAACCTATAAGGGTAAATATTCGAGTGGACCGGACGGGTAATGGGATGCTGAGCACGTTAATAAGTTGCCAAATATTGGAATTTTCCAAAGTTAGCGGTATGTAAAATGTGAATCTGGAGCTAGTTCTGTCCAGTCCACCTCATTACACCCTATCCCGAGCTAGTTCTATCCAGTCCACCTCATTACACCCTATCCCTATCTTGAGCTAGTTCTATCCAGTCCACCTCAATACATTCTTACTCTATCTTGAGGTAGTTCTATCCAGTCCACCGCATTACACCCTATCTCTATCTTGAGCTAGTTCTAACCAGTCCACCTCATTACACCCTATCTCTATCTTGAGCTAGTTCTAACTAGTCCACCTCATTACACCCTATCCCTATCTTGAGTTAGTTTTGCCAGTCAACCTCATTACAACCTATCTCTATCTTGAGCTAGTTCTAACCAGTCCACATCATTACAACCTATATCTTTCAGGTTCCTTCTAATGTTATCCTCCCATCTGCATCTAGGTCTTCCCAATGGTCTCTTCCCATTTGGTTTGCCAGTCAATAACCTGAACACGATTCTAATTTCTCCCATTCGGGCTGCATGTCCTGCCCACCGTAATATACGAAACTTGATTACCCTATTAATGTATTGAATTGAGTACAGGGTATGTAACTCATCTATATGTGTCCTCCTCCACTACCCAGTAGCCTCATCTCTTTTAGGATCAGAGATCTTCCTGAGAAATTTGTTTTCGTCATGTGAAGCAATAGACCAAGTTTCGCACCCAAAGAGAACAACTGGTAAAAATATTGTTTTGTATATGAAGAGTTGACACTCTGGGACAGCCGGAGAGATGTCAACAAGTTACTGACCGAGTAGTAGCTTGCATTTCCCGACTGTATTATATTTATAATTTCCACCCTAATATATCCAGGATTCTTCCCGTGTTCACTCATAGCAGTCTCTGAGCACGGGACGAATCTTAAATAGCTCAGTGGGCGGATTTAGCCAATGGTCCCGGGTTCTTGTCCCGTGTACAGGGGTCATTTTTACATAAAGATGTTAGTGACGGCTGTACAGTGTACAAGCAAACGAAGATTTTGTTATTTTATTTTAGCACCGCATCTTACTACCCGTTCGGGTTATACGCCTATATACTAATTACGCTTGTGGTTTTAAGGATTAGGAAGGTTATATTTAGATAAAGTGTGGCCACATTTGCATGGCAGGAGAGTATAAAAACACATTGAGAAAACCATATTGGAAAAACCATACTCAGTAAACCCAACCAAGACTCGAACCTCGATCTCCTTGTCGTTGGCAGTTTAGTATTCTGCGAGAGTAAAGCTTTAGACCGTGCGACCACAGAAGTGGGTAAGCTCATTTTGTTTTTTATAAATGTTTATTTATTAAGTTTTAACAAATTAATATTTTAAAATGATGTAGCTCTCTCCTACTTAGATTAGTTGAACAATAGCTTATAGCAATCATTGTGGTTCTCTAATTACTAAATTGGGCTATAAGGTTCATATCTATTGATATTCTTTTCTTGTGTACATAACACAATTTATTGTTTCTTTCTTTTTTACTTAGTGATTTGTTTAACAGTACAGCAGTTAAATATCTCAATTTAATAATTAGGTTGAGAGTAAGCTTAAAATAAATAGAAATGGCCGATCCTAAGTATCTCAGAGTAGAATTGAAGTTACAGTAGAGTAGATCTGTAAACTGAAATCCGCACGAGACCGGTCTAAACTGGAAGGCAAAGGGCAGTAAATCCCTCACTTTGAGACGTAAATGTGAAATAAAATACCACTTTGAGTGTTTGAATCCGCTTTATATTCTAACAACGCCCGGTTGAGTCTACGTAAATATATCCATGGACTTACCCCATAACACCTAACCCCCCCTGTCCTCCCCCCCGTAAAAATATCCAAAAGTACAATCAGTACCCATTACAGATTGCTCAGGTTAGGAAAACATGATCATCAGAATAGAACAAAAAAACAAAAATTATCTGGAACGTTAATTTATGTTATGTACTACCTAATACATTTATCAGAGCCATCATGAAATGCTTACTAAAACAGAGTCTACACATCTACTCTACACAACAAATATATCGAAGAAAGTCATAATGAGGCGTTTTGAAAGAGAGTTCCCGATTGGTCGGTAAAGTTAAGAAACGTTCTTTTGTACATATAAAGAAATTTCAACCAACAAAGTGGCTTAGCAGATTCTTTTATAATTATTTATGGTTATTATTACTATTATCTACGACTTAGGCTACTCCTACTGTATGACACAATATAGGAACCCGAGAGTACATTGACGCACTTACAAAAGTACGCCACCTATCCCTAACTTGAGCTTGTTCTATCCAGTCCACCTCATTACACCCTATTCCTATCATGAGCTTGTTCTATCCAGTCCACCTCATTACACCCTATCCCCAGCTTGAGCTTGTTCTATCCATTCCATCTCATTACACCCTATCCCTATCTTGATCTAGTTCTATCCAGTCCATTCTAATGTTATCCTCCCATCTGCCTCTAGTACCCTGAACAAGGTTCTAGAATCTCCCATTCACATTACATGTGTTGCCCACCGTAATCTACAAGATTTGATTATCCTAACGATGTCTTATGATGAGTACAGGGTATGTAACTAATCATTATGTAACCTTTACTATGCATTCTTTACTATTATTAACAATATTCTATACTAGGCCTATTTCCTATATTCGTAGCGCAATTCTAAATTGGCTGAATTTGACTTTAATCATAAAAAAAGAGCTAGATTCAGAGAGTTTTTTAGGAACTTCCTTACAATTATTAAGGATTTTAATTATATGTACCTCATTAAAATGTTTAAAAAATACTTTTAGTTCTAATTGGTTTTACAAATAGTTTCCATGTTTTTAAAATTTCAACAATTATAGCTCATTGTATCAACTTTATGTTTTCATAATATACTAATTTAAATTCCTGTTTAGCTAAAAGTGATAAATGTTTCTTATTCTATGCCATTATTATAATGTGCTCTCATCATCCTATGTACTTCAATGCTGGTTTGTTAGAGGTCTTGCAACTAACTGTTGGTCAGAATTTTAATGAAGGAAAGTGAAGTTATTATTTTTATATAAGTTATTATAGTCATTATATTATCATTACTAAACTGTACATATCATTATGTGTTATTGTAAAATCATTGTCTAGAAAATCCAGTAGCTGAAAAGTTTTATAAAACATATCTACACAATGTTTAAAAAAATTACAACCGTATGAATCAAAAAGTGTTTTATAAATCCAATGTTATTAATTTACAACTAGTAAGCCTACTTCACAAGGGACAAAATAATTACTTATAGACAGATATAAGGTAAGCCTACCATTAATTAATTTGCATAATTTAATTTTGTAATTGTATTGAAATCATAGGAGTCGGAAGGAGTGTTTGGAAATCCGAAAATACCGAGTACCAAGAACATTTTCTCGCTCGCCGCATTGGTATATTGCAAGTAACGCCCTGACTAGATACGTCTAGCCGCGTTGAAGCCACCACTATCCGCAACATTATCAACAACGCTATTTTGTATCGTATAAAAGGGCGTATTAAGGATAAACCTGCGGAGAGAGTTACACAGAGGACATTTTAACTGTATTTAGCAAGCTATGAATAAATAATAAGCACACACAAAACATATTATGGCCACCAATTAGATTTATTATACCAGGACAAACCTTGACACTAACAATAATGTTCCTTCGCACTTCCCAATAATCGAATAAAATAATATGATTATCAATTTTATGGGACCATATTAAATAGGTGAGCCAACAACCCAAAGTTTGATCTATCTCATCCATCCAAAGAAGCCCTTAGGTTGACTATTGACGCCAGCCCGTTCCATCTGGGATGGATCACATCACCTGTATCAGGAAAGTCATGAAAGGGTCTACAAATGTCGCTGGAAAGTTATTTCGTACCTCAGAGGGATATTTAACATGCCACAATCGACGTGGGACAGACGGCTACGAAATGAGTTGTGCTACTGTGTTTCTTAGCTAGGTAAAAATACGTACACCTCAGTCGGGTTCGAACCCACCAGCATCGGGTCGTGGAAAAAGGAACAACGAGGTCGTTGGCTTACCTTTACACCTGAGATATTCTGCTAAAAATAAACTTGTAGTGTGTTCACTATTATTATTATTATTATTATTATTATTATTATTATTAGCACCACGTCTTACTACCCATTTGGGTTATACGCACTTACGCTAATGTGTAATGGTAGGGTGATTGTGAGATGAAATGGAGGACCTACAGTTTAACGTGGGATCCGAACCACGGTGGAGGCCTGGCATTCCCCACATTCACAAGTTGCGATTAATACACGTCTTGTCAGAGGTGAAGGAAGGGTTTGGTAATAAGATAAATCTGTGCCGGGACCGAGGATTGAGCCCCGGACCCCGGCACAGAAGTCTGACACCTTACCCCTAGACCACCAGGTCACCCATATTGTGTTCATCGTTGTTGTGAAATGTTACAATATCCGAGGATGTAGATATCAGGTTAAGTTCGCGATTTAGCATAAGATGCGGAATGAGGCCCTGCGGATGGTATTTTGGTGATCCACGCACGCGTGAGATCAGTTGAAACTTGTCATGTGTAACATACTCACACACTCTACCTCAGGTGATGCGGTCCAATCACTCGATACTGTTGCCGCACACTTGTTTCACGCTCTGGTAAAAAAACACTAGCAACGGCGGTTACCGTGAGTATACGGCATTCACGATAGCTCTTTCTTTACCTGGATGACAGTTCGAAAATCATATGTTTAGGTTTTGGGTTGCCAACACTTGTAAAAGATCACAGTTTTGTTATAAATGTAAAAGATCTTTAATTAACTGTTATAAATTACATTTAAAATAACGTAAACTTAAGTTTTCTCATACTATTTCATTTTTTTAAATAATTTCTTTTTATCCACCTCGAAACAATATTTTAAACATAATTAAAAGTACTTATTTTTCGTTTTGTAATGTTATCTATACTTTATAATATAGTGCACACATCAATACCTTTTATTACAGGCATCGTATTTACTTGGAAAAGAGAACATTTTTGTATTTTTTTTACATACAATAAATGATTTTATGATTATTTTATCGTATTTTGAAATATTTAACTGAATAAAATATTTTCATCGACTGCGTGTACTGCATCATTGTAAAAAACTTGTTTACCGTTATGTCCAATCATATGGTTTAAATTCGTCAGTCGCCATTTTGAAGCTATGTTCATTAGAAGTTTTTGTGAAAGTGGTATTAATATTTTTTTAAGTGAAATAAAACGATAAATAAACTTTGTGTCTGACCTCAAATAAATATATAAATAATATTGGCCTAAATTACTGTGGTTAACTATCACATTAATATATTACCATCGGTTTTCATTACAGTGATCCAAAGTGATAGATATTAGCTGTTGGCGTAGTGATATATTAGGGATTACTTATAATAACATTTCGAGTTGTCATCCAGGTAAACTTAGCTCGTTAATGACTTATACGTCGCATTTAACCGACTAAAATAAGAGCTAGGGAGGAGGAGAGTGATTTGTGAGGAAGTGCACCAGAATTAGCGTAGGGAGGTAAGGGATATATCACTTGGGTAGAAATAAGCACCAGCACAGTACATTCGTTCTAGATTCGAACCTCAAACTTTCATCACCAGAAATCCGGTATGTTGTGATCCTGGTTTCTGAAACAGTGTGATCACCATTGCGGGTAAAGTAGAGGTGTCCCAAATAAAGCCAGCCCCAAATGCACAGTATTTCAAAGTTTGTGTTCAAAATGTAGCCATGCAGTTACCCCACAGATGATACTATCCAGTGTTTATTTATTGAAACTATGCATAGCGGCTGGGGATGCACATTTATAAGGCAACACATACTTTGAAATACTGTGTGTTCGGGGCCAGTTTTATTTGGAACATCCTGTAGATTGATAGCTGAAAAATTAACGTCATGATGGACTCACAGGTGAGTCAACTTTATATGAGATTGGGTGGTAATTTAATTGTTTATACATGGTAACGTTGGCCTTTCTGTCAGTTGAAAAGCTACTCAAAACATTTTAATATAGATAAACTTGGCAAATAGGTCTACTTCAGTCATTTTTCATCAATTTAAAAATAAATGGTATCATAGAATCATACATTTTACTCATTTACATTAATAAAGTGAATACCTAGTTTGTTTGACATGAGCGTTGCGCGATATCTACCGCGCGGAGAGGCCTGAAATTTAAACAATGGTAGCTTCTGTGCGTGAGTATGCGCACCAAGAGGCCAGAATTTTAAACTTTTGATTTTATTTTTTCAAGTTATTGAAAACTGCGTCAAAAGAAATAAAATAAAGAGAATTTTATTTCTGTCTGTTTGAAGTTAAAACAGTTGCAAGGGGAAACCACTCAATCCAATGCGTGGTTTCCATGGGCGGATACTTCTACTAGCCTATTATAATATGTTTTAGTTTGTGACAGAAATTTTAAAAATTCGTCATCAGCAGTAAATTACCCCAAATGGTATTTTAGAAAAAACGTATATGTAATCGTATTAATAATGTAAAACACTCCCCAGGTGCCATTTTAACCAAAATCGTTGTAACCATTTTCGAAATATTTTAAATTTTCAAAAATCACTCATCGGCAAACTACCCTTAATTTGAGGGTTAGAATAAAATAATAAAACACCGTAGGTATGAGGTATGATTATTTATAACATCTAACTACCAAGTTTGAACAAAATCCATCTGTAGCGCTCCGAGAAGGATAGAGAGATAAATCGGTGTCCTGACAGTTGCGCCCAAAGGGCCAAGCAGGTGGGCGACCCAGGTATGGGTCAGCTTCAGAGTGATTATTGCGTACACCTGGATTAAAGGGGGTTAGGTTAGGTATGCTTAGGTTAGTTTATGTTAGCTCAGGTTAGCCCAGGTTGTATTAGGTTAGTTCAGATTAACTTAAATTAAAAAAGGGGTTTGTTAATGGTTATGGGAACGGTGGTATGGTGGGCTAAATTAAAAATATCCTACACAGCTTTATAATCTTTATGTCAATCATTGAAATTGGGCAACGGCCAATTCGGGTAGAAAGATAAATAACTGTTCGTGATGGTTGCTGTTTCTTGGGTGTACGCCATTATCATGGTACGCAATTGTCATATATTCGATCAAACACAGGCACAGACAGAATTATAAGATTTTTTTTTAATTTGGAGGGATATAAAAGCCACAGAATGGCCACAAAATCTCACGAAGAAAATTCCTTAACTTTTCCATTAAATCCAAATTTTCCCAGTTTATAACGGGATACATAAGGATGTTAAAACATTCTAGACATTCAATTTGTTAAAAATAGTTATTTTTGAAATAAATTA
>CABFVZ010005140.1:0-36081 GCA_902151445.1 Timema monikensis
GCTACCTCTACTACTGCTCCATGGCTGGCCAGGCTCTGTACGAGAGTTCTACGAGATAATCCCACTCCTCACAACCCCTCGTGAAGGGATGAACTTTGTGTTTGAGGTTGTGGTTCCTTCCTTGCCGGGCTATGGTTTCTCGGAGGGAGCGTCCAAGCCAGGTCTTGGAACAGCTCAAATGGCTGTTGTTTTCAAGGACCTCATGGCCAGACTCGGCTTTGACAAGTTCTACCTCCAGGGTGGAGATTGGGGTGCTATAATTGGTTCAAATATGGCTACCTTATATCAAGACAAGTATGATTTTTGAATTTTTTTAGTAGCATCTTTTATTTAACCAGACATCAAATTATTCTTTGCCATTAAAATTTTTGATTAGTTTTAAAAGGAAAAATAGCATTTAAAAATTAAATTTTTAGTATATTTATTTAAAAAAAGAAAACCTGTAACATTTTAATTTTAACGAAATAGCAATTTGTAGTAATTTAAGTTAATATTGTATTAAAATTGTTAGGATAACCTTTTGATCACTTCACTGGCAGATAAAACAAAAGTGTGTCATTGTTTTCCTCATCTTGTAAGGGAAATTTGTCTTAATTTTAGTTTTTCTTCCTAAAGAAAAGATACATACACACACGTTACCAAACTAAATTACAAAGATATTTGCGGCAATTTGAACAAAGTGATATGGACATTGTCATACTGATATGAAAATTAAATGAAATAAATCAATCACATTCGTTAAAAAAATTGTTTCTTGTTTGGGGCAGTTTTACCTTTTGAGATTTTTTTATGTTACAAACTAATTAATGTTTTTTGTACAGTGATAAAATGTAGAATATATTTTGTATATATTGACTTTTGGGTTGGTGCATAAGATTTGTAGATTTGTCTCAGACACATTTAAACATTCAGTATAGAAAACATTTTGGCACACCATATAATTTTCAGTTTAACATTCTCTATTAATATGCATTCAGAATTTGAAAAGATTTCTTTGAAATTATCACTTTAAAATCAATTTGATGTTTTTTCTAAAACAATTTTTATGTGCCGCTAATGATTTTTTTTATACGTAATGTAGCTATCTAGGTGTAACTTATTCTTTCATTTTCCTCTAATTAGTACACAATAAGTTCACAGAATTAGGAGGAGGAATGCACTTAACATACACGTTTTATAACATTGATATGTGTATCTAAACATAAAAACTATAATAACACTTTTTAAATACATATATGTATATATTATTATTAGCAATGCGTCTTACTACTTGTTCGGGTTTTACGCACTTACATTAATGTGTAATGGTAGGGTGATTTTGAGATGAAATGGAGGACCTACAGTTTAACGTGGAATCCGAACCACGGTGGAGACCTGGCATTTCTCACATTCACAAATTGTAATTAATACACATCTTGTCAGAGGTGAAGGAAGGGTTTGGAAATCAGATAAATCTTTGCTGGGACCCAGGATTGAACCCCGGGTCTCCAGCACAGAAGACTGACACCTTACCCCTAGACCGCCAGGTCACCTATATGTATATAAACATAAAAACTATAATAACCCATAAAAACATACAGCTTTAAAAATTTGGCTCGAGGTAATTTTGTATCTGGAGCAGTATGGAACACATAGGTTACAGCACTATCTAAAATATACTCATGGTTAGCCTTTTTCTTTGAGTAAAGGCTCATAAAACTATATTAAAAAGAATAAAACTAAAGTGATGAAAGTTTTCATCATATGCTAAAAGCTTTGTAATAACTGGGAACCAAGAAACTAGAATTGACTCGGCATTTCTTTATTCAAACCTATTGTCTTTGTGCTATCTTTACATTTGATACGTTTATTTTTGGTGTTCATCACATTTATATTTAACTTTTAATACTTGTCCCTCTTATTCAGTGTCTTAGGGTTTCACTCCAACATGTGTTTTGTGAACACCTTGCTATCGAACCTGAAAATGCTTCTGGGTAGTTTGTGGCCAACACTTGTGGTGGAGGAGGAGCTGGTTCATAGAATGTACCCCCTTAGCAAGATTTATTCAAATCTAATACTAGAGATGGGGTACATGCACATCCAGGCTACTAAACCAGATACTATTGGTAAGCATTTAGCTTTTAGACCACTCATTACACATTCTTATTGCATGTCCCATGTTCAGTTCCTGACCGGATCACTATATGCCTTGATTGCTCTTGATACACGTGTGTTTAGTAAATAATATATTAGTTGATTCGAGATTATATTGTTATGTGTTAGGATGCCAGGTTTATGATGAGATCATTATTACATATATAATATTATGAATATCAATTTAAACCCTTTTCATTGACCGATTGGTATAAGGTGTCTCTCTCGTGTTAGACTTGCCTGCTGATGACTAGAGATCTGGGTTCAAATCTTGGTCGGATCAACTGAGGGTTGTTTTTCCTGCATGGTTTTCTACTCGCCTTCCATGCAAATGTTAGTAGATTACCTCTAAAATGCTTCCTTCCTAATTCCTAACCCATTAGAGTAGTTATCATATATGCGTATAACCTAAACAGTTAGTGAGAAGTCAATCTCGGTTTTTGGGTAAGGTGCTTATCTTAGGACATGATGTTTGTGGGTTCAAATCGAAAAATTTCTGGGGAAGGATCAATCCAAATATCTCGGAGAAGAGTCTAATTTTAAAAATGTTTCTAGACGAGATCCTCTCAAAATAGGTTCTTGCGCCATTCAATTTTTAAACATTTCTCGGAGAACCCCCCCCCCCCCCCCCAACCAAAAAAAAAAACCAAAAAAAATCGCACCCACCCCCCCTTTGCCTCTTTTTCCCATCACGTATGGCTTTTAGCAACAACNTTAAACAAAAAAAACAACAAAAAAGGTTCTACCATCACTGGATGTATCACATTTTTACACATATTCTACTGTTAACTTGCAGCCTATTCTCTACTTTTGGCTGAGTTCATATCATAAGTGTAATAGTGACTTTCTGATCCAGAATTAAAAATAAAAATGGGATGAGGTTGAAGAGTAATTCCTTGATTTTATCCAGAACTATTTTTTTTTAGAGAAAAAGGGGCTGGGGGGGCAGTTTCTATATGTATCTATGAGTTAAAATAGTACTCTCCCTCTTTTTCCCCAGTATCCTTCTGTAACTGTAAATTAAAAAGAGTCGGCATTTCTTCTACTTTACAATTTGGTAGATTTATAGACACAGATTATGTTGTGATGATGTGAAAAAAGGCTATGAATGAAAATGAAATGAGGTTTGAATGAATTAATGAATTAATGCACATTTCATGGAGACAAAGTCTTAGTGCTGGTGTACTTTTGGTGTGGGGTAGGTAGACAGTTTGGGCTATTTGGCAGGAAGAGAGTGTTGGCGGAGAATATGTGGGTAGTTTCACTCTTAACAGTGACTCTTTCTAGAAAGAGCCCTAGATGTAAAAGTTTTAGCCTCTTGTTTGTCTCTTGAGCTGATGACAATAAAACGTTATAACTTTGACAGCTAACCTTTACTCTTTGCAACATTTTGGCTTAAGATGATGATATGTTGTTTACTGGATGAAAAAAGTTACACAGACATGGTGGCTACAGACAAGGAAAACAGGAATATGTCAGGGAATTTTTGAATGACAGGGAAAACAGGGAAATGTCAGGGAATTTAACTAAAAATAAGGAAAATTCAGGGAATTAAAAAATATGTCTAAAATATCCCATTAATTTTGCAACTAAACATTAAAACAAAATAAAATAACATTTTTATTTTTTTAAATAACTGATAAAACCATTTATGTTTGGTAGAAACAAACTTTTTTTAATATCTGATCAATAATAAATAAAACAGTCATCATCCACCATTAAAACTGGAAAAAAAGTATTTAGAGAAAATTGAAAAATGTTGCCTGGAAAAGTTAAGGAATTTTGTAAAATATGTTTTGTAGCCACCCTGACAGAGTTGATAACACATTTTATATAATTATTTTCACACCCACACTCACTTACTTCGGTGGCCCCGTAGTCTAACACGCTGCTCTCGCAGTAGACTAGACTACCGATGATAAGGAGATCGAGGTTTGAAACTTGGTCAGAAGTAATGAGTGTGGTTTTTCTGAAATGATTTTCCACCCTCCCTCCACACAAATGTGGGTACATTTCATATTAATATAACCTTCCTAATCCCTAAAACCGTTAGCATATTTAATACATAGGCGTATAACCTGAACAGATAATAAGAGGTGCTGAAAAAAATATTTACATCTATTTAGGTGTGTCACTGAGAGACTCGCCTGTTGGTTTGGCTGCCTACATCCTGGAGAAGTTCTCTACTTGGACTAATCCTGCCTGGCAGACAAGGCCCGACGGAGGGTTGACTGAGAAGTTCAGTCTGACAAACTTACTGGATAATATCATGATATACTGGGTTACTGGTTCCATTACCACCTCTGTCAGACTCTACAGCGAGTCTTTCAGTAAGGCACAGTTTGCACTTGGACTTGATAGGTAAGATAACATAATTACTAACATTGTGTGATTTATGTATTTTTAATATTAGATACATTATATTATATATCCTTAAATTTTGCTACATATATAATATAGTTATATATATTTAAATGCGTTTCATTTTATAAAATAAACAAAAATATTATCTCCAAAACCTATTTTAGTACCACATAAACGATAAAATCAGGGCAAACTCAAGCTCTAAACAAACCTAATCTAAGTCTAAAAAAAGAAGATTCTAAGCTTTATCAATAGTAAACTGATCATTTAATGATACAAATTGGTTAATTTTGTGATTAATTATGGTAATGATCATAAATTTATAATCATTCCAAAAAAAAGTAGGAAAATATATTGGTCTGATTGACAGTATAAAATACTAATTAACTCTCCTTAGATACACATTCACTGTTTTGATATGAGTTTAAAAAAATATATTTTCACAGATGTTTAGCATAAATTATTTTGCGACCACAAAAAGTTCAGGTCTCTACAGATAACATACTCACTGAGTATTACTCAGTTTATTTTAATTTATTGCCTTACTTAGCTGTTAATAGTATTACAAATTAGTATTCATTTGAAAGAACCTTAAGTAATTGATTTGCTTGTTGTGATAATATCTTGATTGGTCATATTAGAATTAAATATTACCCAAAAACTATATGATAAAACATTTTTAAAATAATTTTAGTAACCCCAATACAATATTTTCAAATATAAAACAATGTTTCCATTGTTTTAATTCAATTGAGGTATTTAACGTGTACTTTATAAGCCGACTGTTTCTATCGGCACATGACTTACAAACTGACTTAAATCTAGAAACCCACATTTTGACAATAATACATTTTTTGGCTATGCCAGAAATCAAACCCAGGACCCTTAACTCAGTAGACAGACACGCTACTGACAGAGCTAAGGTGCCGTACCCTTAAACAATTAATATAATAAAACCTTAATTCAACTTCAAGAATATTTCATATACTAAATTAGAGTTCACTTTGAATTAAAAAAGTGGTCTTTGGACGCCCCTCCCTATCTGATAGTAAAGTCCAACTCACCTGTACCCTGCTTTCTTTTTAATAATAATGATAATGATGATAATGATAATAAAAATAAATACATAATCATCATCATTGTCATACAGTTTCATGAAACTGGCAGGGTCTGTCTCAAACATAGGCATCTCCATTTACGCCTGTCTTCCCACTATTTCTCTTCCTCCACGCTGGCCCAATCCGCTCCTCCACACTCCCTCTACCCACCTATCCTTCATCTCAGGACCTCCTGCCCACCTCCATTTTGAGCACCCTCCTTGGAATCCTTCCCTCTTCCATCCTCTTAACATGTCCATACCACCACAATCTCACCTTCTCTATCCTATCCTGCATGGGTTTTTGTACATGATGTGTGAATATATTCCATTTCAATGAGTAATAAGCACAACTTGTTCCATTCTTATGTTTATGTTCTCTTTTTCCAGCATTCCTACCAAAGTTCCAACAGCTTGTGCGATGTTCCCTTTCGAGTTGGCTTACCAACCAGAGAGTTTCTTGAAAGACAAATACCACAATCTGGTACAATTCCATAATATGCCTCGCGGGGGTCACTTTGCGGCGTTTGAAGAACCTCGGCTTCTGGCGGATGATATTTGGTCGGCAGTCAAATTAATTCAAAAACAAAAATAATTTTTTTTTCAAACGCTTTACCTGACTAAAATTTTGTAACAAGACTGAAAAGCACTAGACTTAGTCTTTGATATAATAGCTTTTTTTTTATTGTTGTGTTACAATGAAATAGAAAACAATTTGCTTGCTTAGAGCTAGTGAATTTTATATTGTATTTTGTTCCTTTACTGGTAATCATATCCATTTTTCAGTTTTAGATAGTTTTTGTTAAATTTTATTTCAACAATGAAACAAATATGATTAAATCATGTACTATACTTGTTTTGTACATAAGGCTTATCATTTAAATTTTATATAATGGTTTGAAACTTGTAGACAAACTTGTACCACATCTAATCAAGATACAGTAGTGTCCTGATTTTCCGAGGTTCCATATTATCCAAGGTGGTAAAACATTTTATGTTTCTTGAGAGTTGTTTAGGAAATAATCTGCAACAAACTGATTCAGCCAGCTAAATTGAATAGCAGACTGAATAATTGGGCGACTCGTTTCTACTTACTGCAGTGCTGTAAATATAGTCTGCCGCTCTATTTAGTCCAGTCAGTCGCCTGCCACTGAGCATTATGGCTACAGTAACCTTTTTTTAGGTATCAAATCATGAGTGTAAATAAAAGAAAGGGCTATCACCGTATCTTACCACCCCTTGCGGTTATGCATGTATGGTAATTAATTTGATGAGGTAGGGATTAGGAAGGAAACATTTAAGAGGTAATCTACACACATTTACATGGAAGGAGAGTGGAAAAGCATTTAGGATAGCCACCTTGACAAGACATCAGTCAGTCAGTTTAACACGAGCGTGATGCCTTAGATTGTTTGGCCACTGAAGCAGGCGAAAGAAAGTTGTTTGTAATGAGTGTTCTGTATTATCCAAGTTTTTATCTATTCGAGGCCGCTTCGGTTTTGTTGACTTCAGATAATTGAGACACTACTGTACCTGATGTATTGTTTTAACTCAGCACATATTTTACAAATATATATATTTTTAATAAAATAAAAATACTCCACTTTATGGTTGGTTACTTTTATTCTCATTTTTAATCCTTTTCCCAAGACTGTGGCACTTGGTTTTATATGTTGATAGTCCTAATAACTTTATCTTAGAATACACTTTTACTTCCAGGCTGATGATGACATGAAATGTCAAAAAATCTTCATCAATCAAAATGTATACAAAGGCACGGTGGACAAAATAATTGACTTTTTTTATAAATCTTTTAAACAATAAATATTTTAATCAAGTTTTGACTATCTACACTAGTTACTCTTTTTATTTTGACAACTTTATATTTATGATTTTAACTGTAAATTATTCTATTGTTTTAATATATATTTTTAACTTACTAAACTAATTTTAAATATAATATTTGTGCTTTTAATTCTTACCGTCAAACATCAAGAATTAAACTATATGATTAACATAAATTCTGAGTTTTCAGTTTCTGGGTGGACATTTATAGCAAACACCATATTCTTGATGTGTTAACTACTTTTATAGCTAATGAAGATCAAGAAGTGTGTATGACTTTAGGATTCAACTAATATTTCAGAAGGGGCTGAATAACACATGTAGATAAAACACACTGCTATACCACCCCTAATGCTCGAGCAGAGGATTTTGGTCATATACTTATGAACAGTAAAAACAATTTATATAATTTTATAGTGTTTTATTTATATAATAGTTTAAAGAAATGTCAAAAAATATATCGTTTTTATGAAATAGCTTTACTGGCAACATATATAGCCTGTATAATACCTGTCGTACATGTGTGATCTACATGATGGGGTCTATTTCAAACCTAGACCTAATGACCAACAGGTAAGGTTATCTTTATGTATTTTCAAGTTTATAATAGTTAGGGATCACATAAGTTTAAGAATTTCAATGAACTCTAATGGACATTTTAAAACCTCCATGTTCATGGGTTTATCTAACTTTAATAACCTTAACATCATCGATGAGAAAGTTTTACAATTGAGATATCTATTAGATAATATGTCTATGAAAGGCCGGTATTGGAACATACATGGCTTGAATAAAAAAGTGACCCATGCCACAGGCTGGAAACAGTACTGGATGTAAAGTAAAAGTTAGATAATCTGTGGATGGCCTTGAGAATGTGAGAAGTCATGGTTTATCTCTGACATGGAATGATTCTGCAGTAAATTTTGTTATATAATCACTTAGACAGCAGATTATAAACCAATAAAGGTGTGAACTCACCAGTAAATAACATCCCAGAATATGTATTAATAGTGCAACGGAGGACAAGATAAAAAAAAAGTAAGTGACAAAATGATTTTATTTTAATTATTAAAATATTTCATTCTACCAAATTGTATTAATTTAGTGAAAACTTGTAGATGAAAATGTTGAGGATAGTAGGCCTACATATAAAGATAATTGTTTACCAAAATATCAATATTTTATTATTATTTATACAAACACATTAATACAGAGAATCAATATGGACGGAATAAAACAATTTGTAATAAATTAAATAATAGAATAGTAGGAAAATAATAGAACATAATTTTATTTATTACATACAGAGAATTGATAAATATCTAAATGAAAAACAAATTTTGTTAAAATCCATTTTAACCAAATAAAAGTTATATATGGCTATATTGTCCATTACAATTGAACCCTCTAACCTTAAGAAACCACACCTAGTCAAGCCAGGCTGAGTCTTCAAATAATGTCCGACAACTACAGTCATCTCAAGACTAAACATTGGGGGAAGTGGGGCGAATGAATCTGACCTGCACAGAGAGAAAATTTTGTACAAAAATATATTGTAGATGACCCATTCTTGCATTCACTAATAATCAATATACTTTTTATGACTTTTAATAAGGAATATACTAATTTTGGATACATTTTCTACTAAAAGTCATAAAAAGTATATTATTAGTGAATGCAAGCATGGGTCAACTGTGACATACTTTTTTAATGAAATTTTGACATTTTTTATATCTGTGTGTGGAGAAATTCCTGCGTATATAACATTTTACTATTCACAATGTTTTAGTACTAAAAATGTGTTTAACTGTCAATTTTCATTCAAGATCATTTTATTTTTCATCTTAAATATTTTAGTTTAGAATCATGAGTCTTCCCCCACCATTCCCCCATACATACCTGCATCTAGAGGACATAATTTTTAAAACAATCAGTTATTTATAAATACATTATATACTTGCCTGGCTAACTTAACCAAACCTACCATGCACAAATAAATAAAGATTAATTTTCAATAAAACATTAATATTGATAAGACAACTCTTTAAGGAAAACATCTTTTGGCTTTATGAGGTAATTGTATTATATGTGAAATAAGGTACATATTACATATGTTTCTATCCACCTTTCCTGTACCTTCTTCCAAAAAAATATAATATTGATAAGATAAATTTAAAACCTCACAAAATAATATTTAGATGACACGATAGGAAAACATGTAGGAACCTAAAAGGATTACAGACCACAGTAGTGTATTTGTAAATATTTACTTTACTTTGTGATTTTGGTGAGTTTTGTTTTAATTGTATAGCTGTACAAACTCTTGCACTTTCTAATTATAAAATTATTAGATTTCCCATCCTAAGTGTGTAAGAATAAATATGTTATCAAAAATAATTAAGCATATATCAAAGTGAAACAAATAACATTTTTATATCTGCTATATGAAGCGTAAAAAACTGACCCAGACCACAGGCTGGAGACATTAACGGATATGATGTGTACTATGACCAAAATTTTAATTAGTATTACAAGCTTGGCTTATGGTTATGGATTTTTTTTTAATGTCTCAAATGTGATGGTTGCAATTTAACTAATAACATATTTTAAACAAAACAATAGGTATAAACATTAGTGCCATATTTTAAATGGTCACTGACTAGTTTGGTACCAGTAGGATACCTGTTTTTACATCGGTTGTTTAGTGACAATGACTGCTTTCAAAAGTGATAGCATGATGTGTAGTAAAGTATCTATAAATTTGTATTCTGTCAAACATTTAAGGCAATTAAGAAATATTTAATTTACTGATCCTAAAAATATTTTATTCAATCATTTATTATAAATTTTACTAGGGATGTGCACGACTCAAAAATATCTTGATCATACGAGGGAAAAAAAAATCTTAAAAGTTAAAAATGAATCTCGAAAATTCAAGAAATTTGAAAAAACTGAAAACGCAAATCAACTGCCCTAATAAATTTTCAAACCTAATGGATAATTTATTATTTCTAATAATTCCCTATAGTCCCGAAAATAGACAGCACTTTTTCACAGAAAACAACTATCATTAAGAAAAGTTTTGCTTATAAATTAGCGTTTTCAATATCAAACTTTGATATTACAAGCTGTCACACTACAAAATTAAATTGTAATTAATGGTATACATTGCAACTACCACCATTTTATTAATTGCATTTAAAATGTGTATGAGTTATTTATATCTGAAATGTTTGATTGAACTATAACAAACGAGTTGGCTAACGCGCTTGCCGTGTTGAACTCGACTGCTGAGGACGAGGAGATCAAGGTTCGAATCTCGGGTGGGTGAAATGAGGGTGGTTTTTCCTAAATGGTTTTACACTCTCCCTCCACGCAAATGCGATTTCACTTCCTCTAATTCAACCTTCCCAATTCCTAATCCATTAGCGTAATTAGTACTTAAAGCATATAACCCGAACGGGTAGTAAGACGCGGTGCTAAAAAAAATATATAACAAACGAAAGCAAGCGCCAACCCAAGTGTTAAAATAATTTCTATAAACTATAGTTTACTTAAATAAAATTAATTTACATTCTCTTACTTTCAAAGGAAGTTTTCTCCTCTAGTTCTTGCGTTCAATATTTTTTCAAATTCCCGTCTTAAAAAGGTGGTTCTCGCACATCCATAAATTTTACATGTAAGAGAGATGAGAGGGAAAGAATGTATGCGACTAAAAGAGGAAGAGTGGTGGAAGGAAAGAGGAAGTTGGAGGCTTTTCACTAAACTTACCCGGTCACAATCTGAAAACATTTTATGATAATGATTTACTATAAATTTGGTTTTACTTAATTGATTATTTTAATTTTTTAGAATGGGTGTATGCAGGTTACTTTTAATTGTCAGTATAGGCCTCACCGCTATTGGTATCGGCTTTATTTACAACAAACTGACTTATGTCCCTCCCCTTCCTAAACTAGAGTCTACCTGGTGGGGCCCAGGGCAACCTCATAATGTCGACAAGTCCATACGACCATTCAAGATTAATGTACCAAAAAAGGTAAAACTAAATACCAATCAAATTATAAAAACAACATTGTCTGAAAACTGCCGATTTTAAAAGTTGCCCAAAAGAAAATTACATTGTAAGCATATTTATTTGTTGGAAAAAATATATATTTAATATGGTTTATAAATCAATTAACTTACTAAACTTGTAATGTAAATAAAGTAAATTTAATTTTAAACTAATTTAGCTTTTAGTGGAATTTATTTATATCATTACATTAATGGCAGCTTAATATATTATTTTTATTTACACATATATTTTCTTGTTAAACAGGAGCTGGATGATCTAAATACACGACTGCAACACGTGAAGCTCATTCCACCTCTAGAAGGTATCGGGTTCCAATACGGTTTCAACACAGACTACCTCAAGAAGGTTGTAGACTTCTGGAGAACCAAGTACAACTGGAGGGAGAGGGAAGCCTACCTCAACAGTTTCCCCCAGTTCAAGACTCAAGTGGATGGGCTGGACCTACATTTCCTCCACGTCAAGCCCAAACAAGTCCCGCCATCGACCCGTGTGCTACCTCTACTACTGCTCCATGGCTGGCCAGGCTCTGTACGAGAGTTCTACGAGATAATCCCACTCCTCACAACCCCTCGTGAAGGGGTGAACTTTGTGTTTGAGGTGGTGGTTCCTTCCTTGCCGGGCTATGGTTTCTCGGAGGGAGCGTCCAAGCCAGGTCTTGGAGCGGTTCAAGTGGCTGTTGTCTTCAAGGACCTCATGGCCAGACTTGGCTTCGACAAGTTTTACCTCCAGGGTGGAGATTGGGGTGGAATTATAGGAGCAAATATGGCCACTTTATTCCAAGAAAAGTAAGTTCTATTTTTCAAAATAATATTTATTAAATAAATAATTACCAGGTTAGGTTATTTTTCAATTTTTAATTCAGTTTTAAAATCTTCATATTTAGCTACATTAATCAACACTAGGTAAGTTAACCTTTTTTTCCCATTTTAATATAAATGTTGAGATAAATATATTTTTATTAGTGTTGCAGGGTTCCACACCAACATTTGTGTTGGCAACTTTATTGAAAGATATGCTAAACTAATATTAGCAAGTGTGTGGCCCACTCTTATAGTAGACGAGGAACATGTTGACAAGCTGTTTCCTGTCGGCAAGACTTTCTCTTGGTTGCTACAAGAGTCTGGTTACATGCACCTACAAGCCACCAAGCCTGACACTGTGGGTAAGTTAAGGAACTAAAATAAATCTATTTTATACATATCTACAACATTTAGAAACTCATTACTAAGTCAATTTAACATACTAAATGGGTGAGATAGGGGTGTGCAAAAGTCGCTTTTTAAATGTGAAGCAAAGTTTGAAACAAGTCAAGAAAAGGCAAGCCAGAAGACACAACACTACTTTTAATTTCTAAATTTTCCTATAATACATCAAGGTAAAGAGAAAAATACAAACATATAATATTCTTCTATGCCAACATATCTAAATCCACCCACACTTACATTATAGATGATTTAATCACCATTCAATGTTAATACTGTTTAATTGTTCTAAAAATGGTTATATGTTGAAATATATCATATTTAGTGGGATGTTTTAAATATGTTTTTAATATACCATAGTTTTCTTCGTCCTTCAAATTGTTTTGAAGATGTGAATATAATGGTGGCTGTCCAGTGTCCACTTTATTGGACCCTATCCTTATCATGACCTAGTTCTCTCCACCCTACTTTAGTACTTAATCATTCTATGGAATTAGCATTTCAAAAGTTCATTACCAAACTTATAAAAGTATGTCACCTATCCATATATTGAGCTAGCTCTATCCAGTCCACCACATTACACCCTATCTCTTTGAGGTCCATTCTAATTTTATCCTCCCATCTGAATCTAAGTCTTCCCATTGATCTCTTTCCGTTAGGTTTTCCAGTCAGTACACTGAACATGGTTCTAGATTCTCCCATTTGCACTGCATGTCCTGCCCACCATATTCCCATACATTTTATAAATTACCTCTTTTGACTCTGAAGAAGGCATGTCCCACCACCCTCCCCCATTTTTCCTGATAGCTATGCCCCAGTTAAGCTCTAGTCACAGTGTACATCAATTTCACTTGAATTATGCTATTAATAATAATTAGTGTAAATTAAATTGGATGTTTTTAGTTTTGTTTGCACTATAAGAGGTCAATATCATTTTGTTTCTAGGTGTAGGTTTACAGAACTCTCCCGTTGGTTTGGCAGCCTATATCTTAGAGAAGTTTTCCTCCTGGACGAATTCTTCCTGGCAGACAAGGTCTGATGGAGGGTTGACCGAGAAATTCACACTGACAAACTTACTGGATAATATCATGATTTACTGGGTCACTGATTCCATTACTACTTCTGTCAGGCTCTACAGTGAGTCTTTCAATAAGGCTCAGATGAGTCTTGGTGTTGACAGGTATGATCTTCAAATTTACCAATTTACTCCAGGGAGATGTGTTAAATTAAGAAAAAAACAAATAATAAATAAAAAGGAATATAGATAAAATACATTCTGAGTATTCATTTCAACCCTAGTAAGTCAAACATTTCTTTAGTGACATTAAGTAAAAATAAAAATAAAAAATGCTTCTCATCTATGCTTTAGCAGTGACACTAATTATTTAATCTGAAGCTATTTACAATATTTACATAAATTCAAAATTGCTAATATGATAATTTTCTGATGGTCGGCGGGAGGATAGGAGAAGGTGAAGTGGGGGTTTATATATATCATTAGTAGAAGTTTGACTGTGTGCATACACGTGTGTATATACTATATGAGATGCAAATTTCCAAACATATGTAAAAGTTATGATTTTACTTAATTTATAAAATGCTAATTATTTTTATCTGATGAAAGTCATCATAATTATGGTTTAATATCCAAGGTACAAGGATGTGCATTTTATAATATGTTTATTTTCGTTAAATACTAGAGTAACTAGGCCTAAAAGATATCTGATATGAATTTCTTTTGTTTATATTTCTAGTATCCCTATTAAGGTTCCGTCTGCATGTGCGATGTTTCCAAATGAGATAGCTTACACACCAGAGAGTCTTTTGAAAAGCAAGTATCACAATCTTGTACAATTTAATGATATGGCACGTGGCGGCCATTTTGCAGCGTTCGAAGAACCACAACTTTTGGCAAATGATATCTGGTCGGCAGTTAAACTCATGCAAGAACAGAAACCTAAGTGAAGTGAATATTTTTATAGCTGTGATAGATTTTGAGAAAAAGCCAACCTGTAAAGGCAAGCAATTAACAAATTACTGACGAAAATAATTTGTAAATATAATTTTGTTGACTACAAAGTTTCATTATTCATCAAGTAATTTAAAGACACTATGCTAGATTCGATATACTTTTTGTGTCTAATTTATCTTTCTGTATTTTCTGATTACATATAACTTAACACTAATTTAACTACACAGAATAAAAGAGGTGAATTTTAAGGAAACACGCCAGCATTTGCATGAAGGTAAACCTCTGTGTAAATTCCGGAAAATCTCTCCCAGTTTGTTGTGCCAAGATTCATGCTGACAATTTATAACACATTAGCAATGCACACTTTGTAAATATATACTAGTCTGTAACTCCTAATATAACAAAGTATGAATAACGAAACAAGTTTTTCAATTTGCAAATGACTCTTAAGCTAAAGTATACTATGTTCGACTCCCGATAGACTTGTATTTGACAGTTTGGCTTAGTTCCTATTGGACAAAGTCGATTGTATAAATTCCTGAACAAAGTAAAACTATCCTTTTATTTTTTGTTTTGTGATTATACATCATGCCGACTATCAATAAATTAAGTTAAAAAAGTGGCTGTCAGGGATGGAGAATTAAGTCATTTGACCTGGCTGACAGACAAATTTGTTTGGATGTAAGAAGAATATGTGGCAGGCATTTATTTGTGTGTAAACAGTCTTACAAGAACATTTGTTCAAAAAGAATCTTATGTGATTACTTATTGTTTCCAGCTTGTGACCTGAGTCAATTTTTTATTCAAGCCATATATTTTCCACTACCAGCTTGCGAGGCCTGTCGTAGCTTCATATGCCTTATAAATTATAATATATCTTAAGACTAGAACAAGTACAACATCCAGTTCCTGGCCATTAATTCATCCCTGTGAAAGGATAAACCCACATTTCACCAATTATACATTTTTCGGCCATGCCAGGAATCGAACCCGAGATACCTAGCTCAGTAGACAGATACGCTAATGACTGAGCAAAGGTGTTGGATACCTTAAAATTAAGTACATCGTGTTAAAATACTAAAAATAAAAAATTTCTTCCCTCTTATTATTGATATGTTGATAAATATTACCGGTAGGTTAAGATTTATTTTTTTCCGAAATTTCTCGGGGTCCCAGCAAATACCCTAAAGCTCTTCCCTACATTTAAAAGCAATTTATATATAGATATTTATCAGTCAAATTTATATTAGTAAAATGAAGATTTTATTTGTGTGTCATGAGCATTGTACGATATCTACTGCATGAAGAGGGCTGAAATTTAAACATTAATAGCCCCTATGCACAAACATGTGCACCTGGAAGCTGACACTTTTAATTTTTGATTAGATTTTTTTTAGATTAGATTAGTTAAACTCTTGTAAGGAGATCAAATTAAATAGACAGTATGTTTTATGTGATCAAAATATTTTTTAAAAGACTGAAGAGCATATTAATATTGTCATACAGTTTGTTTTTAATTATGTTATCATTGTTTTGCAATGGAAGATAAAATTATTAGTTTATAATCAATATAACTTGCTTTGGTGGTCGTATAGCTTAAGGCATCATTCTCATGTTAGACTAGACTGCCAATGATAAGGAGATTGGGGTTCGAATCCTAGTCGGACATACTGATGTTGGTTTTTCCAAAATGTTTTTCTACTCATCCATGCAAATGTTGGTGCACTTCCTCTAAATTTTAACCTTCCTAATCCTTAACTCATTAGTGTAATTATGTAAATATAACCATAAAAGGTATTAAGCCACATTGCTAAAATAAATAAACATATAAAAATAATTTTATTTTGTATTTTGTTTTTGTTTTTATTAAAAATAAAACTATATTATTTTGTTGTTATTTTTTTCTCCCTTTTTTCCTCTCTTTTGTTGGTGGGTCTATCCGCTGTAAATGGAGGTTAGTCCAGTTGCTGAGTACATTTTTGTGAGAGCTCCGATTGACCTTAACCAGTCCCTTAAGAAAAGAGGTGGGTGATCCGATCTAAAGGACACCCGTAGAGAGTACTAAATGGCACTACTAAGAGGCACTTTAAGTACGCCAGGTATTTACCTATTTGGATAATGTAGAACTTAACATTTTTTGTAAATAATGTATAATAAGTCTTAGGTCATTATATTTCGAAAGGTTCCTAGGGTCAAACAATGTGAATAAGAAAAATAAATAGGAAAAGGTAAATAAATACGAATACAAAAAAATGACTAGATTGAATCTAATAGTTAAAAATTGCAAACATTTTGAACTTATACCTACTCTGACATGTGTCGTGAATTCACCTGGCTAAAAATCATTATAAATTATATTTATTAGAGCCGGTCTTAGTTACTGGTTGTTTATTGGTTATTAGTCTATTTATGATATACGGCCTATTGGTAACCTATCTAGGACCTAGGTATTATAGAGGTCATTAAGAGACTAGTGTTAAGGTTAAACCCTATGAATGCAATTAATTATCTTGTTATACTGTACTATATTTCGTTTTACTAATGTAAAAGGGAGGGAGTGTGTGACGTATGCGTTGGGCGGCGAACAGGCAACTGTAGCGCTAGCGTCGGTATTTGGTCAGAGCGAGCTGGTCTGAAGCGAAGAAAGTGGATTAACTTGTAAGGCTCGGATGAGTCAAGACCTCCTAGGGTATGGGTAGTCTTTCGAGTGAGTTGCCGTCCAACGCGCCCGCTCACAGGTCACGGGATATCATAGTGTGCTGTATCTCCAACAATAAACTATATACTTAACTCAGTGGCTACAATGTTATTGTTGCTCGTAAAACACATCCTCGGCAAAGGAGGGCCATAGTACAGGGTAAGGTGTCAGACTTCTGTGCTGGGGGTCCGGGGTTCAATCCTCAGTCCAGGCACAGATTTATCTGATTACCAAACCCTTCCTTCACCTCTGACAAGACATCTTGTGAATGTGTGGAATGCCAGGCCTCCACCGTGGTTCAGATTCCACGTTAAACTGTAGGTCCTCCATTTCATCTCACGATCACCCTACCATTACACATTAGCGTAAGTGCGTATAACCCAAATGGGTAGTAAGACGTGGTTCTAATAATAATAATAATAATAATAATAATAATAATAATAATAATAATAATATATTCAGCCTCGTTGCCCACTCGACAATAGAGACGAGTTGACATAAAAATTACCTCATATCATGAATGGGACATAAGAAACCACACAAACTCCCAGCGGCTCTGTGGCCTCACCAAATTTAGGCACTCATCTGCCCCAGGCCTGTCCACTTGATGTGGGTATTCCCCAATTACCTTACCCGTTGGCATCAGTACTAAGAGGGTCCTAAACCCCAAACTAGTCACACCTGCCACTAAGGTCTTAGAACTGAAATTTGGTGCTCCACTAAATATAGGCAAAACCACAGATGGTACACAAAACACAAGAATCCTTTTATCAAAGGAACACTTAAAAAGGCAGGACAAATTATTAGACTAAACAAGCTCTCTTTGGTTCATAGTTTTTATTGTTATGAGAAGCCTGCTTTATTCTACCAACAGATTTTTGTTAAATATTTAATCTTTTTGTTAATTGGCTTTGTGTAGAACAA
Organism: Timema monikensis; assembly: GCA_902151445.1. Classification (NCBI taxonomy): domain Eukaryota; kingdom Metazoa; phylum Arthropoda; class Insecta; order Phasmatodea; family Timematidae; genus Timema; species Timema monikensis. The sequence goes on from CABFVZ010005140.1 coordinate 18,313, forward strand.
TTTTGTTTCAAAAGAACGTTCGCATTGACAATTTTCCTAGGTGAATGATCTGCCGTCTTAATCATACCTCAAAATGTTAATGGCTTGAAAGCCAAGAACAATAACCAAAGAATAATTCACAGAAATGGCTCTATAGCTGTTATTCACTCACTAACTTCATTGTTGAAGTTGATCAACTTAGCATCTCAAGATGGCATTGAATACCTGACTGCTCACAGTTTATTTATCTTGAATGACTTGCAAAACATTCTATGATGTAGCAACTTGTTTTAAAAACAACTGATAAAGGATATGTGTGTTCACAAGTAAAATACTTTGAACTTTATATCAGTTATCAAAGAGTATGTCAGGCCGGCGGTAATTTAGGTAAGTGACACTTTTAAATATGAATTAATGTTTGACATATAGTTGCATTATTTTATTTTCAAATGTTTAAATGAGTTTGTTGAATTTTTAGTGTCATTATATTAATCATATTTTAGAAATATGCTATGTAGGGAGATATTATATTAATTTTATTTCTGATTAATTTAATCTTGTAACCACCTTTTTTTCCCAGAAATAATATTCAGGGAGTTACAAGAGAATAACAGTATATTTTATTTGACACTAAATATAGTTGATGTACATTGACAAATCTATATTAATATTATAAAGAGGAAAGATTTGATTTTTTGTTTGTAATGGATAAACTAAAAAACTACTGGACCGATTTTAAAAATTCTTTCACCAATATAAAGCTACATTATCAGCGAGTAGCATAGGCTATATTTTATTTTGAAAATTTAATTTATTCCTCATAAAAATGTTGATAGTATATTATATAGTCGTTGGAAAAAAAAGTTGTTGAAGGNTTAAAAAAATAAGTAAAAAAAGTTATGTTTTTATATTGACACGATGGATGATTTGAAACTTTGTTTTACAGGATTCTTTACAATATTTTTTTTTACGGGGAAGGGGGCTAGTTATTAATATAATAAAGGTTAAGGCGTGCAAAGTCTGAGACTCCGATATGTAACATAACACATTGCAAGATATTTGAATCGACTGGAACGTTTAAAGTTAGAGACTTTAGTATTAAGCATAATGTTCCACGAATGTTAAAATAGACTTGAATATCCTAATCAGAAACCACAATATTAATATAATATTTCATGAATATGTACTTGACTATAGTGCCCAAATTATGAACATTATTATTCAACATAACATTTCATAAAAGTGAAATTGACTAGAATATTTTTATATCAAAAACTTTATTATCAATCATAAATGTCATGGATATGAAATTAACTAAAATGTTTAAACCAGAAACTTTAGTACTAAACATAATATTTCATAAATATGAGAATTGGATAGAATGCCAAAATCAGAAAACTTAATATTAAACATAATATTTTACGAATATGAAATTGACTAGCATGTTTAAAGTGGAAGACTTCAATTCTAAGCAACGACAAATAAAAGATGTCTTAACTTTGACCAGCGAACGCTAGGCCGAGGACTTGAATGTTGAATAAAGCTCCCCAAAAATAAATAAATTTAATAGTGTGTTTAAAGCCAAAAGCATTACTAATAAATAGGGAGATTCCAACAATATATGAAGTTTGCAGAGCCAAAGATATAAATATTCAGCAAGGACATTACATTACATATACATATTTTATTTTGATTTTGACTAGAGCATTAAAAGACGAATATAATAATACAAACTTGCTTGTCAATAATGGCGACAACTTTCAGGGCCTTACAGAAAGAAAATATCTTACTACTACAGAAAAGTTTGCGCACAGCATAAAGTTAATAAAACAGTGTTAGATACAAAGTGCCTTGTCTAACCAACAATCCCAAAGATTCAGATAAAACCATACAATTTTAAGGCGGCCTGTAATTTTGTTAAATTATGATGGGAAGGTTAGGGTTCATAATCTGATAGGTGTACTTTTTTGGGTTTGTCTAAGTAATTCTCCACTCTCCCAGCCCAAAAATTCAATCACACCAACATATAATTTTACGGTGCTCATCTTTATCTGATCAGGATTAATTGGATATGATAGCCTGGATGTTAGTAAGATATGTAAGATGTGAAACATAAATAATATAGTATGATTTTTAAGAATGTAATATTTATATGATAAATTTGGTTTTAATTCCGGTTGGGTGTAATGAGGGTGGTTTTTCTTAAATGGTTTTACACTCTTCCTCCACACAAATGTGCATACACTTCCTCTAAATTCAACCTTTCTCATCCATAATACATTAGCATAATTAGTAAAGCGGCATATAATAGAAAGGTGTGATGCTAAAAAAATTAAGCTCGGCTATTTTGTGTAATAAAGAGTGTCCAGTTCAACTCTCACCACTTAACTTTAAAATAATTAGGTCTATATTTATCATAATGATAACTAAATGAGTTTAAATCATTCAACCATATAAAAAGATCAAGATAATAATAACAAAAAAATTCTAGTAAAATATGCCAGATACTTACAATTCCAAAATGGAACTTGAAAACTCTCAGAAATATTTTGTGAGTCATTGTTTTGTATTATGAACATTATGTCACTTAATGAGCATACAAGTGATTTGTGATTGAATATTATTGTTTGATTTGATATTTTTCAGAATGGGTTTGTTCAGAATAATTCTATTCGTCAGTATCGGTCTAGCAGCTATTGGAATTAGCACCCTTTACAACAACCTGACTCATGTGCCTCCCCTTCCTAAACTAGAGTCTACCTGGTGGGGCCCAGGGCAACCTCACAATGTTGACAAGTCCATCCGACCTTTCAAGATTAAACTACCTAAAGAGGTAAAACTAAATACAAATTTGTAATTTAAATAGATGTCTCATAATTCTTTAAAATCTTTAGATTAACAGTGTATTGAGTTTGAATAAAGATTATTTGACAAAATTATTATTATTATCACCGCGTCTTACTACCCGTTCGGGTTATACGCACGTACGCTAATGTGTAATGGTAGGGTGATTGTGAGATGAAAGTGATTGTGAGATGAAATGGAGGACCTACAGTTTAACGTGGGATCCAAACCACGGTGGAGGCCTGGCATTCCCCACATTCACAAGATGACTAGTCAGAGGTGAAGGAATTGACAAAATTTAAATCTCTGCTTTTTTTTTCTATTACTTCTTAGTACCAGTTCGTATTATACAGTAAAATCGATTTTATTTAAATTTTGAAAACATTATACAAAGATCAATGTAACAGTAACTACACATTTCAAAATGATATAATAATTTTTTAATAATCAATATTTAAATTAAACTTTGGAAATGTTTGATAGATCATCATCATCATTATTTTTATGTTTTTATTTGAAATTTGAAAACCTGTTTATTTTTTTAATTCGATACACATTCTATGACATTTTTAAGAATCTTAGTAAAATTTATAATCTGCCTTTCAATTTGTTTTACTTCAATAACTATAGAGTATTAATATTTCCATTTTTATTGAACAAGAAGTGTATTTTCTTGTTCAACAGGAGCTGGATGATCTAAATACACGACTGCAACACGTGAAGCTCACTCCACCTCTAGAAGGTATCGGGTTCCAATACGGTTTCAACACAGACTACCTCAAGAAGGTTGTAGACTTCTGGAGAACCAAGTACAACTGGAGGGAGAGGGAAGCCTACCTCAACAGTTTCCCCCAGTTCAAGACTCAAGTGGATGGGCTGGACCTACATTTCCTCCACGTCAAGCCCAAACAAGTCCCGCCATCGACCCGTGTGCTACCTCTACTACTGCTCCATGGCTGGCCAGGCTCTGTACGAGAGTTCTACGAGATAATCCCACTCCTCACAACCCCTCGTGAAGGGGTGAACTTTGTGTTTGAGGTTGTGGTTCCTTCCTTGCCGGGCTATGGTTTCTCGGAGGGAGCCTCCAAGCCAGGTCTTGGAGCGGTTCAAGTGGCTGTTGTTTTCAAGGACCTCATGGCCAGACTTGGTTTCGACCAGTTCTACGTTCAAGGCGGAGATTGGGGTGGCGCTATAGGGACACACATGGCCACTTTATTTGAAGAAAAGTTTGTACCCGTACTATTTACATTTAATAAACAAGCTTGGTCATTTAAGGGAATACAATATGCTAAGGTTGTCACTTTATAGTAACAAGTATTAATTGCATTACTAATTAAATATTTTATTTTCTATCCAGTGTTGTGGGATTCCACTCAAACTTATGCTACACAAATTTAATTCAAAGATTTGTATACCAAGCACTGGCCAGTTTCTGGCCAACTCTTATAGTGGATGAGGAACATGTTGACAAGCTGTTTCCTGTCGGCAAGGTTTTCTCGTGGCTGTTAAAGGAATCTGGTTATATGCACCTACAAGCCACCAAGCCTGACACTGTGGGTAGGTATCAGGACCGTTAAAATAAACTATGTCTAAGGTTTGGTTTGAAACCGAGCAGATCGGTAATGTGTTGAGTTAATATTATACACGCTTAGACCACCTTGAAGTTTAGTGGTCAGCATTATTCCTGGCTACATATCCAGAAGTCCAGGGTTCGATCCCCAATGCTTAAAGATTTTCTGTGAGGAAGTGGATCTTGAACGAGGTCAACTCAGCCTTGTGAGAACTGATGAGCTACTTGAATGAAAAGTAGCAGGTCCCATGTAGAAAACAGAAATTAATGGTCAGAGGTTTCGTTGTGCTGGTCACATGAAACCCTATATCTACAAAAGTTGGCATTATTTTCTCCAACAGATAACTGCTACTCGCTCAGTATGTCCTGATTGTGGGTTGAATTCACAGGTTTTTTTACACACTTAGCTTTAGTAATTATTTTAATAATTCTCAATCGTGTTAAATTTATAGTGTATTTAAAATTGATTCATTAATATTATATTAAATCTTTGCCATTTTGTTTCTAGGTGTTGGCTTACAGAACTCTCCTGTTGGTTTGGCAGCCTATATCCTGGAGAAATTCTCGCCCTGGACTAATCCTGCCTGGGAGACGAGGCCCGATGGAGGGTTGACCGAGAAATTCACACTGACAAACTTACTGGATAACATAATGATTTACTGGATCACTGGTTCCATTACCACCTCTGCCAGACTCTACAGCGAGTCTTTGAACAAGGCTCAGATCAGTCTGGGTGTTGAGAAGTAGGTTTGAAAATATCAGTATTAGAACATTATTAAAATTCACACATGTGTGCATGCATACATACATACATACATACATACACGGTTGTGGCATCTGGAAATGAGGGCCTTAGCCTGAAATCAAACCTATGTTCACCTAGACTTGTAGTCAACCTATCTAGTCTTCGACCACATGGATATAAGTATTCCTTAAAAAATCCAAATATCGGTAGTAACATATGTTTAATGATTTATATTTTAGCACGCGTTTTACTACTCGTTTGGGTTACACGCTTATGTACCAATTACGCTAATGGTTTTAGGAATGAAGAAGGTTATATTTATAAGAAGTGTACCTGTATTCACATGGAAGGAGAGTATAAAACCATGTTGGAAAAACCACCCTCACTACACCCGACCGAGATTCGAACCTCGGTCTCCCCGTCATCGTCAGTCTAGTCCAACATGAGAGTAGCGCGTGCAGCCACCGAAGTGGTTATAATGTATTTATGCTCAAAATCATAGTACCCTGATGTCTTGCGATGGTTCTCTAGGGGTGCAGTAGATATATTAGGTAATTAATAACTAAATCTACACCATAGAAATATTCAATTCTAGTTAGTATTTATTTAGGGTTTCTTCAGTACATTTTCAATCACAAAACATTTTTACTTTTATTATGTCCTCTTTTAAGAGTTGCTTTGAGTTAGGGTTTCTCAAAATTTCTGCTTTCAAACCTCATTTGAAAACTAAGAAGAGCAATTGTTAATCCTTACTAGCATAATGTAGTCATACTTATTCCAAACATCTTTTATGTTTAAATTAAGATAAAAAAACACACACACTTTGTGTGAATTTATTACTATATTTTCGCTAATAAATTCAGTAGGTACTGTGAAATATTTCTAAATAAAGCTTCATATAGCTCTTTAAGGAAAACCTCTTTTTCACGTTTTGAGGTAATTGTATTATAATTTGAAGAAGGTATAGAAGGGATGGATAGAAACATGTAAAAGGAACAAACATAATATGGCTATTACAGTGAAAATAAGAACACAGTTCACACTTTACGTTGCTGTCATTGGATAAGGTGTTAATGGTTGCCTCTTGAAGAAAATTGATTGTTACCGCGTAATTCCCTGACCCAGGTTTCATTCTATCGGGACTCATCAGGGAGGAGTGTGAAATGCACAAAAAAAATTTCTAAAAAAAAGGTACCCTAAAAACACAAAAGGGAGAAAAAGTAAAAAGGTAAAGGATGATAGGACACTTAAAGAGGAACACGTAAAAGGAACAAATAATCCAAAGTACAAACACAGAAAATGGGTATAGAATGTTAAAATATATATCTCCCTTTTGTGTTTTTGGTTTCCTCTTAAGAAGTTGTTTTGCGCTTTCACACTACTCCCTGATGAGTTCTTATAGAATGAAACCTAGGTCAAAGCATTTGGTGGTAACAATCAATTTTCTTCAAAAGGCAACCATTAACACTTTGTCCAATGGCAGCAATGTAAAGTGTGAACTATATTCTTCTTTCCTTTTTATATGTTTCTATCCATCTCCTTAACCTTCTTCCAATTATAATAAATAGAGCTTTATAAACTTTCCATACTTGTGATATGAATACTATTTCTAAAAAAATATATTTACATTTTATATAATGTAATTCAAAATTCACTTAATAAACTATCTCGCTGACAACAGGAAGTATGAGTTTTTTTTATTATATAACAGAGATGTTCCATAAAGGTTCTAATTTTGTGGAACATGGAGGACAGTCATTTTAAATTGCCAGTCGATTTCTGAACTCAAGTTTGATTTCCACCATTACTTTCTACTCAAGTTTGATTTCCACCATTACTTTCTACACAGATATGGAGATGAAAATTGTGTAATCATAACTATTGCTTCATTTGTCAAAACAGAATAGTTATACTTTGAAGTTAATCAGAACTTCATCAAATTATAAAAGACTAAACATTTACTTTAAAAATATATCCCAGCGGTGAATCCCCTGTAACACCATTGTGACTTACCAAAGAGGCCCAATTCACAGTTCGAGAAATTTTGCTTTAGTGGATGTATCAAAGAATTAGGTACGCTTTTCTAAAAAAAGTTTAAAACTTACTACAGAAATTGTGTCAATATATTTAAAATAAACTGGAACACAAACCTTTAAATATAACCTTTACTAAAACAAAACTTTACTACTGTACCTTCACAGTTGATGTTTCTGAATGTTACATTTTGGTTTTGTTTGTATTTCTAGAATTCCTACAAACGTCCCGACAGCCTGTGCATTGTTTCCAAACGATTTGCTATATTCCCCACCAAGTTTTTTGACAGGGAAGTATTTGAATTTGGTGCAAGTCAATCATATAGCACGCGGGGGTCATTTTGCTGCATTCGAAGAGCCTCAACTACTTGCAGATGATATATGGTCTGCAATTCAACTCATGCAAGAGAAAAATAAACTTAAATGATTCTGACTTTATTGTTAACATTAATAATTTAATTATGTCTCTACACTTACTGACTCTATAGCACTAGAGAATTGAAAGTTCATTGCTGCACTTACAGAAAAATGAAATATTCTTATCTTGAGATAGTTCAATCCAGTCCACCTCATTGCATCCTATTCCTATCTTGAATTAGTTCTATACAGTCCACCTCATTACACCCTATCCTTACCTTGAGATAGTTCTATCCATTCCACATAATTACACCCTATCCTTATCTTAAGATAGTTCTATCCATTCCACATAATTACACATTATCTTTATCTTAAGATAGTTCTATCCATTCGACCTTATTAAACCCTATTTCTTCCAAGTACATTCTAATGATATCCTCACATCTACATCTAGGTCTTCTCAATGGTCTCTTCCCATTGGGCTTGCCAGTTATTATCCTGAGTACACTTCTAGATTCTCTCATTCATGTTGCATGTCCTGCCCACCATAATATATTTGACATTACTATCCTAACAATGTTTTGTAATTAGTACAAGGTATGTAACTCATAATGATGTAACCTCTTCCACTCCCCAGTATCTTCATCCTTTTTTGTACCACACATCTTCCTAGGTATCTTGTTTTTAAACACCCTATATTTTCTTCCACATCATTTAAAGCAAGAGTCAATGTTTCACACCCACTGTTTGAATTTCAATAAACGCTTTGAAGTGTTTGACTGTTTTATAAGACCTAATGTTAAAATACTTCCTAAAATAATGGGAACTGTAGATATTTTTGTGACTCAATTATGAATCATATTTTTAGTGTGATAAAGTAAACCTCTAAAACAATATTTATGATATTAATTCAGTTTTGGTGAAATATTCCACATCCTACAATATTATCTGTCTTAGCCACACATTTATCGGTATTGAAATAATATAACAATTATTTCAAATAATTTTCCCAGTAAAGCTTTTATAACAAAATGGTAGAAACTTTTATTTACCTCTAACCCTAATCCTTAACATTTCTTTATTTAATTATATCTATTTTAGTCAATTTTGTTCAAAAAACCTCTACAATTTTGAATAATTAAATGAACAACAAAAATAAAAATATTTTTATAAACAATTTACTAGTGCTTTTTTTTTTAAATCTAATTTGTCTGAATCATAAAAATATTTTATAACTAACCATTTATATTCTCCTTCTTAGCTAATATTTATATATGATTTCCAAATGTCTTTAAAGGGAAGGGAAGTAATTTTTTAGAATACTAGATATCATTTTAGAATTGCTAAAATAAATTTATTCCTTTAGGTTAGCTAATTAATACTAGCTCTACTTTTTTTAAATAAACCTATTTAAAAACGAAATTTATCAAGGAGAAGCTGAAATTGTTATTGTTGCTTTTTTAAGTTAAATTGAATCAAATGTTTGAATGAGTGGTATTTTCTTTTCCATGTTTGAAAATATATTTAATATGTAACATACACAATTAATTTTGTTATGTATATTTGAGCAAAAACAGAGTTTGTGATATAATAGAAAACTTTATTCATGTCAAGTCACAGGGTTTTATACTACACCACTAAACTCTCTAAATATTTTGAAGGTGACAGAATATGTTTTGATGTGAATATAGTCTTACTAAAATAATTACAATTGGCTTATTACGTTTATTCCAATAAGGAAGACTGAACACATGTATTTGCATATATGTATGCTAATAATATATTGGCTTCTCTGACTTTATGTTATACACATGTAGCAACATTATCAGTTTCTTCCAAATACTTGGGAAGGCTTACAACCGGACACATAGGAGCACAATACGCACCAATAGAACCACAGTAAACAAATATATTCCTCAACACATACTTTTAAAGCTTATTAAGTTTACACTTAAAATTAAAAGAAAATCTATCATTCAATTTCAACAAATAAACATGTGTGAAGAATAAAACAATTCATATATATTATTATTATTATTATTATTACTAGCACCGCGTCCTACTACCCGTTCGGGTTATATGCACTTAATGTGAATGTGTAATGGTAGAGTGATTGTGAGATGAGAATGGAGGACCTATAGTTTAACGTGGAATCCGAACCACGGTGGAGTCCTGGCATTCCACACATTTACAATTTGTGATTAATACACGTCTTGTCAGAGACGAAGGAAGGGTTTGGTAATCAGATAAATCTGTGCCGGCGACCTAGTATTGAATCCCAGACGACACCTTACCCCTAGACCACCAGGTCACCTATAATATATATATTATTTTATACTTCTTACGTTCACCAATTTTTAACAAAACTATCACTGAAAAGTAAAAATCTAGTGGTGCTAAGGGTTTTTTAAACTAATTTGCATAAAACCATTTAGTAGAGGCCATGATGATAATATAAATGAAACGTCAGTAAACTGGAAATGAATTAATAAGAGTGTTTTAGGCTATGAACATTGACAAATTAATAAAACATTTGAGATACTTCTTCTTATAGATATATTAAGATATTAATTCATTGGTAACATTTGCATACCTACCTGTATCATAATTCAAGAGAGATGATTTTGATAAATTGCTTTGGTAATGAATGCAAACACATAGGCTGTATCCGAATAGTCTACTTATGTGGTGTCGCCTTGACTCGTGCCCTTGATGGCTGCATTGGCAATCACGTGACCAAGTGAAGATCTGTCCGAATAGTCACGAAGGATACCTATGCAGTCTTCTCCGAGGTCTTGATAGCCATGGATACGAAGGCTACCAGCCATGCGCTGTTCTCGCGATGTCGGTTGCGGTGTTTGACTGGCAATCGTTTCAGTATTTTCGTTTCGTCTACTAGAGCACTGACTTACGTTTTCCGCCATTTTAAATAAGGTTGTTGTTCTTTAAATAGTCTGATGCAGTCTTCGCTATGAACAGCGAGAGAAGTCTAAAATAATCAAGACTGCATCAAGTCTAAAACTCGAGTGTTCGACTAAGCAGCCTTGGACTATTCGGATACAGCCATAAGCTTTTAAAATTGGACAAAACCAGGGAAAAGCAAAGAAAGTCACGTTGCATATTTTTTTTAGGACATTTTTTTTTTATCTCAAACCTCATAAAGTCCCCAGACAATATGCTTTCTAAAATTAATGTAAATATGACAGATACCTCTTTTAACCAAAATCTAAAGTGTATTAGAAAGGTTTCATGATTATTTAACAGATGGTAGCACTAATTAAATATGAGCTTAAATTATACTTTCACCCTCTTTTTCTCTGTATCCTTCAAATTGAAGCATTGATTATTGTAAAACTATTCAACTATATAAACTTATTTTAGCAAATTTGTTTTTGTTTAATTAATTTTCTAGATCCATTTTCAAACAAGTTAGAACAAAAGATTTGTTTTTTGTAGACAATTTGTGGATTTTACTTTAAGCTCCTAATAACCTGTGGTATTAAGGTTAAGAAAACTTTATTTTTTAAACAATTCATATCATCATTACAAAGTATTCAAAGAACAAAACTTATTGAACATTTTACTAGCAAAGAAGATTATCGATAAATCGTGGCGAATGGGATAAATAATACCACAGATTACTGAAAACGTACTAAACTGAATAGCATGGGCAAATTTAGCAAAGAAGGTTTGTGAGTTAAAGAACACTTAGTTAAAACACATAATAAATAAAACAAACAAGGAGAATTTACGAAAGATGAGCGGCTATATACAATAAAATGACTACATTCGAAACAGACAAGGCTGCTGTTAGGGGGACCAGGTGAACACGCCCGCTGCCCAAATTGCCCCCACCCCTTTCCCCCCAATACTCTTATCAAATAGTATATTTTTAGTACGATAAAAATAAATTGATTTGTTCAAAATATTAAAGTTCCACATTTTAAGCACTGTATAAATGATGTTAGTTTTTACTTTCTCATCAAAAAATAACTGATTACTATCATGAAATTTTTGACTTCGAGGATTATGATGATTTTTTTTTTTTTTAACTGCTGTCTTTAATTCTCTGTCCAGTGGCAGCAATGTAAACCTTGAACTGTGTGTCCTACTTGAGGAAGAGTTGAGAAAGCAAGACTGAGTTGGTATGGTTGGTTGGGATGGAAAGGGTAAGAATACCAAATAGAATGATGGAGATGAAATATGTTGGGAAAGGAGACCAAGAAAGAGATGGGGGGACTAGATAAAATAAAGTGTGCAAGTGAGAGGAAAAGATTGAAGTAAGGATACAAGCTGGAAAGAGTTGTTGGTGAAGATGATGATAATTTGGCATGAATAAATTGATTTACAACCTTTTTTAATCCACAGTAATATGCTAAGTTTGAATTAATTGTAGGGCATGCATGGTTATTTGAAGAAAACCCCCTCAAATAGTTAAATTATGTTTTAACACTAATGAAGATGGATTTCACTATAATTACACTTTAGAAGCAGTCGATATTTTAACCAACTATAAATGGAACTTGTGATGAACTATTTGTTATTACCAACATACGTGCTGCATCACGTAGGGAAGCTCCACACTACATATCTGTGTCAGGATACTACTGTAGTTTATCAGGTTTATCAATGTTACGTACTTGGGGAAATCAAAGACGATAGTTTGTGAAGTGGAGTGCATCTTAGCTTGGCGCACCTAAGCACTCTAAGCACTTTTACACTTAGATGCCGATGTACATAATAAAAAGAGAGGGAAGAAAAGACTTATCATCTTCCGCTGACAAGTATACACACTCACTCTACTAGGTGCATTGATTTTTCTTTTAAAAATAAGCTTTTACTTGTTTCCTACTCTAGATATACAAAATGCTTCCAAGAAATGTTTTAAACAATATCATGGGAAAAAGATTCCAACTGGGCATTTTCGTAAACGAACCAAATATCCTGGGTTATACATGGATTAAAAAAAAGTTAAAAAAAAACCTACTTCAAGATTAAAAAATATATTTTGTGACACTGCAGGGCTATTTTTAGAATTATCTAAGATTTTATGTTTTTTTGTTTCAATGTTGTATTTTGAAAAGTACCTAAGTACATTTTACATGACAGATAGGCAACATCTTTAAGTGGGACACCTATCCAAGGGCTGCTACGCATGATCAACGTCCAGAAAACCTGCATTATTTAAGAAGTGCTATTTCACAATATTTTTCTCCATTCTCAATGTTGTTTCAACCTAAATGTTCTTAGATCAAAGTAACATAGATTTAATCTTCCTATAACAAATAAATAAAATTTTGATTAGAGTCACAACATTACATTTTAAGATAACTGAGGATTGTTTTTGGGGATTTGATGTTCCAGAGCTGCCATTTCTATAAGAAAAAGTACTGTGATGGGAGTTTATTTTGTTTCAATTGGGCGGCACCCTTAACAAGAAGAGGAACTTCTTTCACCATCACAGGAACGGACATCCATCAGTTAACTCTCTACACAGGGGTCTCCCTGAACCTCGTGAGTCAAGGCGAGGAACGGACGCCCCTCTTTCCATACACCCCTCCTCCATTGACTTCATCGCTGTCATCGAGAACACTGAGGTCTGGCGGATCGATAAACCCCGAGTCATCGTATCTCGGGGTGCGCGTGCCTGCGGGGCTATGCCCTAGTAACAAAGGGGTTCTTGATCCCCCACCCATGAGGAGGGGGTCCTCATAGCGACGAGACACCAAGGTGAAGTCTCGGTGGGCTTGTACCACCTTCTGCAGACGACTGATCACCTCATAGTCCGGCAGAGGAGTTTCCAGACCGAGCAGTTTCATCACAGAGGTGCGGAAACTGAGGAGCTGAGGAAAAAACAACAACATGAGGATATCAGGAAACATTGAGGAGGGTACGTACGAGCCTATTACTTGGGCGATTAAAGGCAACACACGCTAATATAACTCAAACTATACTGATATACAAATAGGTATTGTCAACAAACACGTAATCCCCCAGAATTGTACACCTTTCAGGCTAGGTGCCTTAGCTCAGTGATTCATTTAAGTTATTTAACGTGCACTTTGTGAACAGAATAATTATATATCAGCACATGACTTACAAACCAACTTAAATATAGAACAGACACAGCACCCAGCCCCTGGTCGTTAATTTATCACTGTGAAAGAAGAAACCCACATTTCACCCATGATACATTTTTTGGCCATACTGGGACTCGAATCGGGAAGAGGAAGGAGATACCAGATGCTATAGACAATCAAGGATGTAGGAAGATACGAAAACACCAAGAGACTGACCCAGGTTCGAGAATCTTGGAGGATTATTGTAACTGGACCTGCCAACAGGCAATAACTTCACCTGTTGATGATGAATTATGTAGTTAAATATTTAAAATTTCAAAATTACTTTGAAATACAGTCAAACTACTGAGTTTAAACCATTCAAATATAACTCCACAACTTCTTTGGAAAATATTATCTTTCATTGTTGTGGGTTGAAAGTAGAAACATACACTCAAGAAACCACCTCATGGCCAACTAACCGGGAAATTAGATATACGATTACGCTCTAAACAAAAAAAAAAGTAAATTCTAAGGGTGTGTTACGAATGATTAACTTGACAACAACAACAGGGTGACCTGGTGGTCTAGGGGTAAGGTGTCAGACTTCTATGCTGGCGGCCGGGGTTCAATCCTCGGTCCCGGCACAGATTTATCTGATTACCAAACCCTTCCTTCACCTCTGATAAGACATCTTGTGAATGTGGGGAATGCCAGGCCTCCACCGTGGTTCGGATCCCACGTTAAACTGTAGGTCCTTCATTTCATCTCACAATCACCCTACCATTACACACTAGCGTAAGTGCGTATAACCCGAACGGGTAGTAAGACGCGGTGCTANCTACCATTACACACTAGCGTAAGTGCGTATAACCCGAACGGGTAGTAAGACGCGGTGCTAATAATAATAATAATAATAATAATAATAACTTGACAACAGCGATATTGGAATCAGTTTAGTTATTTATTTAATATTCTTTAAATTTAAAAATTACACCTGGACATGAGATTCAAGCCCGGGACTTTTGGGTTGTTACGCCAATGCTATAACCACTGAGCTATACAGGAATCCCGTGTCCAAATGTCGTGTAGAAAGTACTTTTGCTAATTTTAGAAATCACACTATTTTCCCCACAAAATTAAATTCCAGAAATAATTCAAACATGGTAGCCGCAGCTTTTGGGAATATAAATATTCCATGGAAAGTCTTGGTAGCCATATTGAACCCCCAACTCACCGCATTCTCCCGGCGTTGGCAGTCCATCAAACTTTGTTTCACGGTAGTCAGCTCCTCTCTAAGTATCTGATGGTTATGTTCGTTGAGACTTCGCTCCTGGTCCGCTGATTGACTTATTGTTCGGAGCTTGGGAGTAAAAAAAGGAAAGTAAGACACAGTTGTAATTACATCCTCTTAATAAAAATGAATACTACACTTTACAAACCTATAAACTATAACGTAAGTGAATAATGAAGGCATCAACTTTTTTATTTTGTACATCATTTCATACTACCCGTCTGAATTTGATTACCCTAACGAAGTAGAGCTGTGGAAGGTAGAAATTAGAAGGATTAAATCAGCATCTGCATATATAGAGAGTGAAAAAACTATTTGGGAGAAAAAAAAAGCCCCCTCAGTATACCTAGCGTGGATTTGCTGTCATCATCAAATCAGACCAGAGGAGCTTGAAGTTTAGTACGCGCGCTCACCAATGCGGCTGTCCCCACATTTATGCTAAATATTCTGCAAGCTGTTTCCGAGCTTTAAATATGGTGAGGTCAGTCTAAATTGTGGCATCTCCCAAGTGTGAACGTGCAGGATTAGCTTGTAACCCTTCCCCCCTTTTTACAAACACTCAGGAATAACAGTCGGAGGTGGTTACAAGATAGTTATTTTATTCAGATAACAAATTACAAACAACTCAATGAGCGAGTGAGACAACATATGGCGTTATGAGTTGGAAATATAAATATATAACTATTAAAGGCAAACATTCATTTAACTGGCATGACCTGGATAGATGAGTCTTAGAAACAGGCCAGAGCCCAGATGGCATCATATTCTGAGAGACAAGTTATCAAAGGTAATTTCAGACATAATTCAATACTTTTGGCCATAAATGACAACTCAAAAATACATTAGACAATCTATACTAAATTAACCTCATTGTCCTGCCATACCAACAAATTAATTATCAAAAAGAGCTCAAGATAAGATGATCGGCCAGGAAAGCGATCCAGTAAATACACATAAGAGTTAAGTTACCCTAACTGACAGTTCTCATAAGTTAAACAATAACAATATAGTTTCATATGACAAGGTTCCTGCTGAGAGAATATTAGAACACTAAACATATCAGAATCTATTCACAAAGGTCATAATATAGAAAACTACGCCATCTAATGGCCTGCAATAATTAACATTAGCAAATAAAGCTAAAAACTGTGGTATAACCTCGCCGGCACGCGGCCCCTACTTTGACTAACGATTCATAAACCTTAAACATTTACAACAAAGATAAATAATCTCTAAATAAACTAACAAAATGAATATAATACTCTAAAATATTACAATAAAAAGAGTTGGCAAACGATGCTATCAGCTTTAAAAGTCCGTCTCAAATGTCGGTAGCGAAAGGGTAAAAGAAAACCCATCCGTTAAGAGGATAAGAAAAGTTTTAAATCAAGGCACAGAATCCAAAGGTCCCCCATTAGTATCGTAATAAAAACGAACATGGTTTGAAATAACCGCCCAAAGATATTAAATATTATCATGGCTTTAAGAGCCCAAAATTTACCAAGTCCATGAAGTGCCAATAATTAATAAATTTTAAGTATTACTAGTCCAGAACAATAATTTTGAATAGAATAGAACATATAAAGCCAAAAATGAATTTTAAATAACCTAACGTTCAAATCAGCCTGTAGCAATGTCGCTCACCTTGTAGCCAGTAAGTAATATGGGCTTACAACAAAGACACACCATCATTATATACCCTAAATCTATGCCACGTGCTCACAAGACGCGGGAACAACAGGAGGGAGAGAGGGGTGGGATCAAAAATACGTCTGGAACATACGCTAACATGCTCCACGTCTCCAGATGTGCGCAAAAGAACAGTCCTGGGTGTTGGCCGAACGCGGCCGACAGAACGCAGTGAGATCGCGCTCGTCACTTTCCTTTTCTTCCCTGTGAGTGCGAATCGACTCAGGATTTGGGAAATGAACCTCGGGCCGCTTCAGTCCAATGTTAGCCAGTGCCGCGATGTGTTGTGGAATTATAGTTTGTCGCTGAGACGGGTCAACTGGGGCCAGGATGGTGAGTGAGACAACCTCTTAATGTTTATATGTTGTAACAAGGTTACAAGCTTATGCTGAACCTGCTTCAGTGGCCGAATGGTCTAAGGTGTTACTATCGTGTTAGACTGGCCTGCTAATGATGGGGAGGTTGGGGTTCGAACCCCGGTTGGGTATACTAATGGTGGTTTATCCTAAATAGTTTTCTAATCTCATTCCACGCAAATGCGGGTAGATTATCTCTAAAATGCTTCCTTTCTCATCCCTATACCATTAGAGTAATTATCACATATGCGTATAACATAAACTGGTAGTAAGACGCGTGTTGAAAAAAAGTTATGCTGTGTTTTAAATGAGTTTTGATGGCTTCTTCATTATAATTTTTAAATGATTCACTGATACAAAAAATTACGTCTACTTAAAATTCTTCACAGAGTGAATTGTTTTGAAAAGAGGAGACATGGTACTCCAAGTTAAGTATCCTCAATAAAGAGAATATGTTCACGGATTTCTTATTTAGGTCTGTTTGCAAATTCGTTACTAGGATGCCTCAAGCTGTCAAATCCCTCAAAACTTCTCATTGGATGAAATTATTTTTATAGTTAGTTAAAAGTGTTAGGAAGGTGTCTTTTAAAATAAGCATTACAGATGTTATAACATCCGTATTTGTACGTTAACATACCCCATTATTAAATAATATGTATTTTTTTACTTTATAAAAAAATCAGTATATCTGAGATAACATATACCTACCTTTATTTACCGTGAACGGTATCAAAAGATACTCGGCTTCGTACCATTATGGTATAGATTATCAAGATAAGCCTAATACCTTTCAATGTAAATGGAATGTACAGAGTAAGACAGAATGTCGACTATCAGAACATA
>CABFVZ010005141.1:10051-33186 GCA_902151445.1 Timema monikensis
GGGGGGGAAGACATGTATGTAATTTTCATACTACATTTTATTTATTATGATTTTTTATTTCATAGGATATTAAGAAAACCTATTCCGCCATGAAATTTTTCCAGCTTCAAACCAAAGTAGCTAGCAAGTTTTATCTGTTATCATTCGTTCACAAACCGCCTCGTACTGCTGGTGAGCGAGGGATTTCTTGTAGTTCACAGCTCGTATCGGCTACAAAAGTCTCTCTTCTTCATAGATGAGATTTTGAAGAACACAACATGCTTTAACATTGTCGTTCGCAAAATCTGTGGAGACATTTAATGGCCGCTGGAAAATCCTCTATTTATTACCCATTATTCACAATGCACATTAAACGAAACGTCTTTCCCTGTTCAACGTCAATTGACCATCAAAATTATAGCACAATTTTAACAAGCTTATATTAATAGTAATAATATTTATACTATTAAAATGAATTATATTAATTTATATTGGAAAAATTAAGATATATTAACAATGATATTTTCTTGAAATATTTATAATATCAATATTATTAATAAAAATGGTCTCAAGATTGGTTTTTTGAATATTAAATAAAAGGCAATGTAAAATATTTAATAAACGTGAGTATTAGTTTTAAACTATGTTGTAAGATTAGACTTAAAGGAATGTAATATATTCACATCTCCTCTATACTATTACATGTATGTACGTCATTTAAGGTGAGGCACCACCTGACAAGCACACTGTGCTGAGTTGGACCATGTTAGCGATTAAAATAATGTGTACTAGTATTAAAAAATATATTAATATTATAAATATTTCATTGTGTACACTTCAGATGAATGGGCCTCTTACCCCACCTTCATATCCAACATTCTCCTGGGCATCCTTCCCCCTCTATTCCTCTAGTAATATATATTTGATCAAATTATTTATTTAATGTTCAGTTAAACATTGGCCAACATTTCGCGGTACACTCTTTAAGAAACCATTCGACCGCCAAAGCGCGTCTAAACGTTTACGTACCATTCGTTCGTTACTAAACACTAATAATATTGCAAGACACTTTTTTCCCCCCTTTGGAGATTAGTTTCAATTTAAAAAGCACCTTCATGAGAAGGTTTGATCTACAAACCGCGAAAACACTTGAGAATACAACACCATTAAACAATTTCCGGAAAAATAATTTATAATGTTCGTTACAAATCAACAGTATGTAAACTACCTAGTTTATTTTATCAGTAGGATAATTTATTCCATACTTTCCGTTTCCAAAAACTTTGGGTAGAAAGGAAAAGATTTCGAAAATATAAACATCTTGATTTTAATTTTCCTTTCAACGTAGACAAGGTATTCACGATCAGAAATAAGAGTAATAATTTAAAAATCCGAAGGTAAATTTACTACACATGGATCACAGTAGCACTTTAAAAGCGAACACAACAGTATGTTCCTTGGATGGAGATGTCGGTGTCTGAACCCTGGATAGAGGTGTCGGTGTCTGAACTCTGGATAGAGGTGTCGGTGTCTGAACTCTGGATAGAGGTGTCGGTGTCTGAAACCTGGACAGAGGTGACTGTCTGAACCCTGGACAGAGGTGACTGTCTGAACCCTGGACAGAGGTGTCTATATCTGAACCCTGGATAGAGGTGTTTATGTATCAATCCTGGATAGAGGTGTCTGTGTCTGAACCCTGGATAGAGGTGTCGGTGTCTGAAACCTGGATAGAGGTGTCTATGTATCAATCCTGGATAGAGGTGTCTGTGTCTGAACCCTGGATAGAGGTGTCTATATCTGAACCCTGGATAGAGGTGTCGGTGTCTGAACCCTGGATAGAGGTGTCTGCGTCTGAACCCTGGATAGAGGTGTCTATGTATCAATCCTGGATAGAGGTGTCGGTGTCTGAACCCTGGATAGAGGTGTCTATGTATCAATCCTGGATAGAGGTGTCTGTGTCTGAACCCTGGATATAGGTGTCGGTGTCTGAAACCTGGATAGAGGTGTCGGTGTCTGAACCCTGGATAGAGGTGTCTATATCTGAACCCTGGATAGAGGTGTCGGTGTCTGAACCCTGGATAGAGGTGTCGGTGTCTGAACCCTGGATAGAGGTGTCTGCGTCTGAACCCTGGATAGAGGTGTCTGTGTCTGAACCCTGGATAGAGGTGACTGTCTGAACCCTGGACAGAGGTGACTGTGTCTGAACCTTGACAGAGGTGTCCATATCTGAACCCTGGATAGAGGTGTTTATGTATCAATCCTGGATAGAGGTGTCTGTGTCTGAACCCTGGATAGAGGTGTCGGTGTCTGAACCCTGGATAGAAGTGTCGGTGTCTGAACCCTGGATAGAGGTGTCGGTGTCTGAACCCTGGATATAGGTGTCTATATCTGAACCCTGGATAAAGGTGTTTATGTATCAATCCTGGATAGAGGTGTCTGTGTTGCTACAGCTGGATCTGGTATGAAGGGAACGTAGACAAGCGCGTGTATTTGTTTGTGTGGACTCCAGTCCATGTTTATATCTGGACTTCCGGGGCCTTTGGCTGTGCCTCGAATCGCTTCAAGTTTTATTCGGGAGAGGGAGCTAGCCCACATTCTCGACGAGTTCTGTGTTCTGGAGTTGGTCTAACCCCCATCCTCGACCAGTCCTCCTATCCCTACTACAGTCTCGCTAGTAGTTCTGTGAACAGCAGACCTCCCTCCATGTTATTATCATAATACAGTATTAATATGGGGCGGTAGAAAACTGATAATTTTTTTTATTCATTATTATAGCTAAATAAAATGGTGTACCTATCTTTAATATATGTCAACTCTGAGTATTAGAGAAAAAAAAATCCTTTCCGATCCATTACAACTATATTTTTGGGCACGCTGTTTTGTAAGACAGCTAACTAACTCGTCACTGCTGCCTGCTCTATTACAATAGCGTTTAACTATTTTAGGGATTTATATTTAGTTGGACGTTTATTACCTAAAACACACATATATGTAGGCCTATATAATTATAAACATATCTCTCTATATATAATGTTGAAAATACTACTTTTTTAATTTGCAACAGCTGTGGGATTTTCACTTTACTTCAGCTGATACATTGATTTGTTTTGTTTGTTTATATTCGCTTAGTTGTTTATTTTGTGAAAGTATTGTGATTAGTGTAGTGTTTTCCTCTAGAAATGACAAGAAGTAAACGTATTTTTAAAAAATGAGGACTGATATAGTTAAGCCTAAACTGTCGACATTGTGTGTACTCCTGACATTGAACCAAAATCTAATGACAACAGTAGGCCTATACCTAGGCCTACTCCTACATCTAGTTCTAAGACGGTTCTTTTGATGATTATAAACATTTGTCACGTGATATACATAACATCATTAATGTAGACTGTCTTGAAGATTCACTCAGTCAAATTACAGTTTGTTGTAGGCTATGTCATCATAAGTTAGGGATCGAAAAATTATCTATCATAGGATTTGCAAACAAAATAAAAAAACATTGTTTAGACTTAGAGTGTAGTACTAATGTAAGTAAACTAAACACAAGCGTATTTCTTTAAAGAAAATGAGATTGAAACTTTTTATTAGTGTAAACATAAGGTAGGTTTATGGTAGGCAAAGGGAGAATTGCGGCTGAAATATTTGCGGTATAGTGAATTTAACTCACCCTGTCCTTAGAGATCAAATGTCATGAATGACTCTACCCTATACAACAACTTGTATGTAAAGCGCTATGAAGAAAGCTGCTGAGGAAGCATTTGCAGAAAATGAAAGTGACAGAAACTTATGTATTGCAATGGACGGCTCATGGCAGAAACGTGGGCACACATTTCTAAATGGAATTGTTTCAGCAGCTGATTTTAATACTGGTAAAGTTTTGGATAAAAACATATTTGTCAACAGTGTACATGTCCAAATAATATGACGAATGATCATGAGTATCATTGAACAAGTGGCAGAATAATAACTTAAATGTGATGGCGACTCCAAAGCATTTAAAGCAGTATCAGATTCACAACCACATGGAGTAGATGATATAACAAACAAATTGGAATGTGTTGGACACGTCCATAAAATAATGAGGACGAGACTGTGAACTCTAAAAATTAAAATAAGAAAACTTTTTGATGGATCGTAACTTGGTGGTTAGAACCGTCTCACAGATGCTACAATTATAAGCATAGCCAAATATGGTCCAGCCATTCGAAGAAACACTGGTAGTGTTGTTGACAATATGAAAAGAGCAGTTTGGGCTGAATAGGTTCATTTGCTATCTTAAACGAAAAGCTCATGCCCATCCTATGAGAATAATTGGTGCAAATATCTACTATCCATTCACGGTAGGAATTACTCTCTGAACGGTCTTTCTTCCTACCAATATCCTACTATATAATAGATTTCTGGTAGGGAAAAGGGCCTTTCAGAAAACCATTCCTACGCTGAACAGACTTTAAAGGCCATATCATGGTAGTAGCAAGGAGTATGATCACACACAACATTTCCATCTACCAGAAAATATTGTGTTATGTATAAATCGAATCGTCAAGAGATTTATTCAACCCTATGCTACTTGAAAAAGGCTTTCTAAGAAATTACAAAATCTAAACGAATCTTTAAACAACGTCATTTGGTCAACCGTCCCAAAACATTGTTACTCTGAACACTCGTAGATTTGGTTAGCAGTAAGAATGTTACTAAATGTCTAACATTACAGCGAATGGCACTCTATCTTGAGATATATTTGCTACCGTGGTGACGTTGGATAAGAGACGGATAGCGAAAACTGAAAAAGTCTCCTTAGAACTAGAAAATATTATTAGACAAAAGAATAAGTCCGGCAAAAAGAAGCAGAACACCCAGAAAAGCCATCTTAACATCAGAATTAAACTAATGTGGAAAATAGTCACTTTATACACATTTTAAAGTTTTTTTTACGTTTGCTTTTTTCCCGCGAGTTACTTTTTTTTATTAACTTATACCTTTTCCTCAGGATCCATAAGAGATATCAATTTTATTTATTTTGTGTGCATGTTATCCGTACTTAAACATTTCAATAAGAGATTTTTTATTCTTCTTTCACATACACACGGGAGAAAAAAATATAAAAAATAATAATTTAGAGCATTACTAAAATATTTATGACTTTTTTATTTGTATTTAATAAAAACTACCTCGTTCTAGGTTGTTTTAAGATTCTTTATTTCAATAGATAAAACAACAATAATATTATTTTTTGTTCCTCATAGATGAGAGAAAGCTAAGTTAACTTGAGACAAAAAAAAATCAACACTATATTCCATAATACACTATATTTATCAATGATAACATGGTTTCAGACGTCACTCTTGCAATCAAAAGACGAAATTAAAAACTACACATGCCAAAAACTGTTTGGCGTGGGCTCGAATATTATAGCTGCCAAATTTCGTTGAAACTATACATCGTCATTTAATCCAGCGTCATCTAGTCTTACACCTCCATCACATCCTGTGTCCTCTAGTCTTACACCTCCACCACACCCTGTGGTCTCTAGTCTTACACCTCCATCACATCTTGTGTACTCTAGTCTTACACCTCCACCACACCCTGTGGTCTCTAGTCTTACACCTCCATCACATCCTGTGTCCTCTAGTCTTACACCTCCACCACACTCTGTGGTCTCTAGTCTTACACCTCCATCACATCCTGTGTCCTCTAGTCTTACACCTCCACCACACCCTGTGTCCTCTAGTCTTACACCTCCACCACACCCTATGGTCTCTAGTCTTACACCTCCATCACATCCTGTGTCCTCTAGTCTTACACCTCCATCACATCCTGTGTCCTCTAGTCTTACACCTCCATCACATCTTGTGTCCTCTAGTCTTACACCTCCACCACACCTAGTGATCTTTAGTCTTACACCTCCACCACACCCTGTGGTCTCTAGTCTTACACCTCCATCACATCCTGTGGTCTCTAGTCTTACACCTCCATCACATCCTGTGTCCTCTAATCTTACACCTCCATCACATCCTGTGGTCTCTAGTCTTACACCTCCATCACATCTTGTGTACTCTAGTCTTACACCTCCATCACATCCTGTGGTCTCTAGTCTTACACCTCCATCACACCCTGTGGTCTCTAGTCTTACACCTCCATCACATCCTGTGTCCTCTAGTCTTACACCTCCATCACATCTTGTGTCCTCTAGTCTTACACCTCCATCACATCCTGTGTCCTCTAATCTTACACCTCCATCACATCCTGTGGTCTCTAGTCTTACACCTCCATCACATCCTGTGTCCTCTAGTCTTACACCTCCATCACATCCTGTGTACTCTAGTCTTACACCTCCATCACATCTTGTGTCCTCTAGTCTTACACCTCCATCACATCCTGTGTCCTCTAGTCTTACACCTCCACCACATCCTGTGTCCTCTAGTCTTACACCTCCATCACATCCTGTGTCCTTTATTCTTACACCTCCATCACATCCTGTGTCCTTTATTCTTACACCTCCATCACATCCTGTGCCCTCTAGTCCTAGTGTAAATACTGCCCCGCTAACACAATTTACCGGACTATCACTCTATCCCCTTTGTTACCGGTAACCGATGGTTCTTGGACGCGGGCCAGAGAAATTACCTGAATTCGCTGGGCGGTAGATGCGCCTCGTGCGAGCGGCATATTTACGGTTTATTTCCGGCTGTAAGGGCGCGCACACCCCGCCCCCTTTCATCGGGTAAAATTAGATACGCTGGTGGCATCTGCTTGTTCTATAGCTGGGACTGTGCTTACTGGAGAGTACAGTATCTCTTTACAGCACGGGGACATGGCAGTACAGTATCTCTCTACAGCACGAGGGCACGAGATTACAGTATCTCTTTACAACACGGGGACACTAGAGTACAGTATCTCTTTACAACACGGGGACACGAGAGTACAGTATCTCTCTACAACACGGGGACACGAGAGTACAGTATCTCTCTACAACACGGGGACACGAGAGTACAGTATCTCTCTACAGCACGGATACATGACAGTACAGTATCTCTTTACAGCACGGGGACAAGAGAGTTCAGTATCTCTCTACAGCACGGAGACATGCCAGTACAGTATCTCTTTACAGCACGGGGACAAGAGAGTACAGTATCTCTCTACAGCACGGAGACATGCCAGTACGGTATCTCTTTACAGCACGGGGACAAGAGAGTACAGTATCTCTCTACAGCACGGGGACAAGAGAGTACAGTATCTCTACAGCACGGAGACATGCCAGTACAGTATCTCTTTACAGCACGGGGACAAGAGAGTATAGTATCTCTCTACAGCACGGAGACATGACAGTACAGTATCTCTTTACAGCACGGGGACAAGAGAGTACAGTATCTCTATACAACATGGGGACATGAGAGTATCTCTTTACAACACGGGGACATGACAGTTCATTATCTCTCTACAACATGGGGACACGAGTACAGTATCTCTTTACAACACGGACACATGACAGTTCAGTATCTCTTTACAACATGAGGACACGAGAGTACAGTATGTCTTTACAACACGGGGACACGAGAGTACAGTATCTCTCTACAACACGGGGACATGAGAGTACAGTATCTCTCTACAACACGGGGACATGAGTACAGTATCTCTCTACAACACGGGGACATGAGAGTACAGTATATCTTTACAACACGGGGACACGAGGGTATAGTATCTCTTTACAACACGAGGACAAGAGAGTACAGTATATATTTACAACACGGGGACACGAGAGTACAGTATCTCTTTACAACACGGAGACAAGAGAGTACAGTATCTCTTTACAACATGGTGACACGAGTACAGTATCTCTTTACAACACGGGGACACGAGAGTATAGTATCTCTTTACAACACGGGGACACGAGAGTATAGTATCTCTTTACAACACGGAGACAAGAGAGTACAGTATCTCTTTACAGAACGGGGACACGAGAGTACAGTATCTCTCTACAACACAGGGACACGAGAGTACAGTATCTCTCTACAACACGGGGACAAGAGAGTACAGTATCTCTTTACAACACGGGGACATGAGAGTACAGTATCTCTTTACAACACGGGGACACGAGAGTATAGTATCTCTTTACAACACGGGGACACGAGAGTATAGTATCTCTTTACAACTCGGGGACACGAGAGTATAGTATCTCTTTACAACACGAGGACACGAGAGTACAGTATCTCTTTACAACACGAGTACACGAGGATAATACATTATTTCTATACCAATATTTTACCAATAAAATACAATCGATTTAAGTAAGACGTTTCACACAAAGTTTTATTATAAACCTATTTATGGTTTTAATTGAAAAGTGCACTGCATGCTTTGCACTATTTACTATTAGCTATCCGTTACACAATAATATAAACCCAGCACACACTTACAAACAATAAAGAATGTTGAACTATGATTTTAAAAAGTTAATTGAACACACACACACACAACCGATCTTCACCACATGAATTCACTCTAAGGTTTTCCTGCAAGATATTAATCTTATCTTGGCTTGTTCTACTATGACGTAGAGAATAGCGCCATAGGAAAGTCCGTCAATATCTCAGTTACTTTAGCTCCAACCTTAGAAGGTCCAGGCGTGGAACCGATACCATGGGACACTGGAAATATATTATATATTACTTGGCTGTTTGCTCTTTTATATGTTAGGTCACTTTTTTTAAATCAAGTTGCCTGTGCTTATTATAATTAGTTTAAAGTTTACCCTGTAGTAACTTATACTTCTTTTCATTACTGTCTTTGGCTGACGTTTCAACACTTAGGACTACTCACGATAAGATACTTGACCAAAACTCTAGTAACTCATGGGTTAACTCACGTTGAAAGTTGTCATATGACCCGCCTCTGTGGCGTAGCTGGCTAACGCGCTTGTCGTGTTGAGCCCGACTGCTGAGGACGAGGAGATCGAGGTTCGAATCTCGGTCGGGTGAACTGGGGTGGTTTTTCCTAAATGGTTTTCCACTCTCCCTCCACGTAAATGCGGGTTCACTTCCTTTAATTCAACCTTCCCAATTCCTAATCCATTAGCGTAATTAGTACTTAAGCGTATAACCCGAACGGGTAGTAAGACGCGGTGCTAAATAATAATAATAATAATAGTTGTCATATGTTGGTTAAACTCGTGGATTAACTACTACGAATAGCTACCATATCATGATATAACTCATGGGTTAACTAATATGAACAACTGTCATATCATGATATAACTCATGTGTTAACTAACACGTATAGCTGTCATATGGTATAACTCATAGGTTAACTAACACACATAGCGGTCATCTCATGATATAACTCATGGGTTAACTAACACGTATAGCTGTCATATGGTATAACTCATGGGTTAACTAATACGTACAACTGCCATATCATGATATAACTCATGGGTTTACTAATATGGACAGCTGTCATATCATGGTGTAACTAATAAACTCACCCGTGCTTTGGACAACTGTCATTAAAGTCTCCTATAGGCAAACTACAATGGTGATCTATTAACATAGTAAGAGATACATAAATTACACTAGTCATTGTTTAACAAAATAAACGTATAGCTCTATATTAATGACTAAGTAAATGTTACTCAAATAACATTTTTTATAAGTTCAATTAATGGTATGAACTTTACCCAAATCTTAAAATATGTGTAATTGTTGTTCCAGGTAAGTTCGTGTCCTGGCGACATTATTTCTCTTCTAGTTTGAAACCTTGGTAAGTGTTTTTATCTTCACTGTTATATTATTAGTGTATTTGTCAATTTCGGAAACCTTGTTTAAAGACGTACTTTTAGCTGGGACACGAGACTCGAGCTAACATCAGTATTAGAACGAAACACAAATGAATAAAATAATGTTTCTGTGGATACAGTTAGTTTAATTTTGTACAGCTTTCGAGTAGGCCTATATGACACGAGCTTAGTTATGAGAAACACAAATAATGAGTCATGATTACATTCAAAGATCCTCATGACATATATTCAACAACTGTTTATATTAATTACCAAGTGTAGACTATTAAACTCCATGTTTATATTGAAGCAATATTTGATTTATTTTGGACCAAAATAGTGTTTATATATCAAAACTAGAGAAACAGTGGCCTTAACTCGGAGCGGTCTCTACATTCCCGCCTTAATACAGTTTTAGGTATTTGTACAGCGAGTGTGTCATTGGAGGAGTGAAAACCGACTAATACTAATCTTATTGGCTTGTGTTAAATCACTTTCCACCAAATTCTCTCAATTCCTAACTTATGGAATGGTCAGAAAACAGGTATTTACTCGTCTCCTCTCTGAGCAATTTATCGCCTATTTCTCGGAAGCACGTCTTGTCACATGATGCCCCCCCCTCCCCCCAAATAATGTATCTAGCGCTGTTGCCACACTGCATTCGAATACCATTCAAATATGGATGAAGTGAGGGCGTTTAACTTTGTATACGATGCTTGAAATTACATAAAACATTTTATAAAACTGTATATCTTGGTTACATACTACTAATATTTAAAAATAAATAACTAATTAATTAGCTAAATTCAGAATATATACCTACCATAAGTAAATGAAGCAATATAATGGAATACCGATTATATCAGGGTTCGAATCCCTGTTGGGCGTACTAAGGGGGATTTTTTTCTAAATGGTTTTCGCCTCACCCTCCATACAAATACGAGTAGACTCCCCCAAAACTCAACCTTCCTTATGCCTATCACATTTTCGTAGCTGGTTCTTATTCGTGTGCACATACACGCACACAGACAATACACACACGCACACAGAGAGGTTGTATTGGATCTAATCGTGGTACATTTTTTTAATACCGTGTCTTACTAACCATTCAGGTTATACGCCTATATACTGATTACACTAATGGATTAGGTATTATAAAGGATTAATTTATTGTAAATGGACCCGCATTTGCGTGGAAGGAGAGTGGAAACCCATTTAGGGAAAATCACTCTCAGTGCACCCAGCTGGGATCGAACCCTGATCTTCCCGTCTTGTTTTAGAATCACTAAAATAACATACGATTTTATTTTTCTTAAAAATAAATAAAAATGGGACTAAAAGGATTCTTTGTTCAAGTCAAAATTATCACTAGCCACATATTTATTTGACATATCGAAATGTAAAACCTATTAAAAAAATTGCAATGCCTTTGAAAGTTGAATGAGCTATTATTAAATTTAAATCAAAAGGTTTATATAATAAAAGATTCTTTTCGTCGGGCTAAACCATAATAGAAAAATAAGATATTTTCAACCATTTGAATATAATTTTGTGACATTTGTTCTTTTTGAGGACGTCATTTTTTTTAGGTTCAAGTCTAAGATTCTAAAAATATTACTTTCATGTTTGTTGCGAATATATATTTTTATATAATTATATATACTTTCCAAACTTCACACTCCTTGCACTATAATTATTCCTTATTCGCGCATGAAAGAACCATTAAAAAATATAAACTATACACCAGTTTAGGTTCACAGTATAAAAAAATCTGTTATGTTTTGAGGAAAAAGTATTTTTAATCAATGAGGCGCAATTTTCAAAAAATCCGTGCTACACGTAAAAGGCGCTACATATGAAATGTTA
Organism: Timema monikensis; assembly: GCA_902151445.1. NCBI lineage: Eukaryota > Metazoa > Arthropoda > Insecta > Phasmatodea > Timematidae > Timema > Timema monikensis. Next base: position 21,669 of record CABFVZ010005141.1, read on the forward strand.
CTTTGTAATAAGAGTGTTTAGTTACAATGATAAAGGTGTGTTGACAAACAGGTCCGGTGACCTGGCGGTCTAGGGGTAAGGTGTCAGACTTATGTGCTGGCGGCCGGGATTCAATCCTCGGTCCCGGCACAAATTTATCTGATTACCAAACCCTTCCTTTACCTCTGACAAGACATCTTGTGAATGTGAGGAATGCCAGGCCTCCACCGTGGTTCGGATTCCACGTTAAACCGTAGGTCCTCCATTTCATCTCACAATAACCCTACCATTACACATTAGCGTAAGTGCGTATAACCTGAACGGGTAGTAAGACGCGGTGCTAATAATAAACAAACAGGTCAAATTTGATTCAACAATAAACTGATTTTTATAAAAGCTGGTTCTTTACTATTTTAATTAAATTGTGATATTATTTTATTTATCTCATTATAATTTAATGACAAATTAACTAACCTAACTATTTCACCTAAACTTTCCAAAGATGTTTTATAGACATTCTTTTTCATGGTGGCTACAGACAGGGAAAACTTGGAAAAGTCACGGAATATTTATATGACAGGGAAATGTCAGGGAATTTAACTAAAAATAAGGAAAAATCAGAGAATTAAAAAATATGTCTAAAAATATCATTAATTTCGCAACTAAACACTAAAACAAAAGTTAATAAAACCTGAATAAAATAACATTTTATTTTTAAAATAACTGATAAAGTTGTTTATGTTTAGTAGATACAAACTTTTTTTAATATGTGATCAATAAAAAATAAAACAAATCATCCACCATTAAAACTGGAAAAAAGTAGTCAGGGAAAATTGAAAAATATTGCCTGGAAAACCTGGAAAAGTCAGTGAATTTTGTAAAATATGTTTTGTAGCTACCCTGTTTTAAATATATCGCGATATAATATCCAAACAATGATATTAAATAAAACAAATGATCAATAGTTTCCACTCACAATTTTAATTGTTTATATTCTAGGCAACTGAAGTGGACATATCTTAGCATAGTAGTTTTATTTTAAAGATAAGCATGTAACAATTATGTCAGTAGTCAGCTATACTAAAAAATAAATTTGTGTTTATTTAGTTTGTCTCCAGTAGTAAATACAAGCCAAATAATTGAGTCTCATTGCGCTATGTTGTATTTTAGAGCAGAACGTGACAAATAATTTTTCCTCTTTTCACACCCTTGTCCCGAGTTTTATGAACTGTGTAAAGTACACAAATATTTAGCTAATTCATAGCCAAACAGTTAAATATAATTTAATATTAAGCAATTTTTGTACAGTACAGTTTTAAAACTTTAGAATAAACACACTAATTTAATACTAGTATATTTTAAAATGGCAACTAGACACGAGAATCGAACACGGAACTCTCTGGCAACGATACTTGGTACAGCTACATCTGTAACCTAAATAGCATTTCCATCTTGAAAGCTTAGCTATTCATGTACACTTCGTCCGCCCTGAAAGGCACAAGTCTCGCTATGACCGATCACAATATGGATCTAACCTATAAGCGACATAGGAGTGCAGCCCTTCTAGGTAAGCTCGTGTAGTAAGATGCTAGGTAAGCTCGTGTGGTAAGTTGCTAGGTAAGCTCGTGTGGTAAGTTGCTAGGTAAGCTCGTGTGGTAAGATGCTAGGTAAGCTCGTGTGGTAAGATGCTAGGTTAGCTCGTGTGGTAAGATGCTAGGTAAGCTCGTGTGGTAAGATGCTAGGTAAGCTAGTGTGGTAAGATGCTAGGTAAGCTCGTGTGGTAAGATGCTAGGTAAGCTCGTGTGGTAAGATGCTAGGTAAGCTCGTGTGGTAAGATGCTAGGTAAGCTCGTGTGGTAAGTTGCTAGGTAAGCTCGTGTGGTAAGATGCTAGGTAAGCTCGTGTGGTAAGATGTTTTTGGGGGTTGTTATGAGTTGTAGTCGAGTTAATTCGCATGTAATGATCTTCTTTGGAGTCCGACGTGGTGATGATGATAACGATCAAGTTTTAATTTTATTTATATATTCAATTATTGTGAACTTTTTTTTTTTTTTTTAAACCCAGAATTATTGTATTTGCTTTTACGGACAGCTTAAACTAGATAAATTAGCGCGTTGCGGACCTTTTTATTGCAAAATTTAAGTTGATATGGAATTTAGAGACAGATCAATATTTCGCGGACGATCACCACAGTAAGGTTGTGGACCGAATGAAAATTAGAGAGATCAATATTTCGCGGACTGTTGTATAGAAAGTCTAGTGAAGAAAGGAGCCTTCTTTTCGAGTATATAGTTTGAAAGAAATCGTTCTGGAATATCCTTTCTTTCTTTAGTCTGCACCATGTTCCAGAAAGGGAGAAAAATTGTTCTCGAAGTTATTATGCTTCACAAGTATTAGCAATAAGGGTGGGGGACAGTGAATAATGGAAATTATAATCTGACGACAAGAGTAGTAAACAAAACATAAACAATTGACTAGCCCGATGTGTGAGAAGGTTTACTAACACATGTGGATGCATCGAGTTTTATGTTTTGAAATTATTCATTAATTTGAAATAAATTATACTTTGGGAACTTTTGATTTGGATTATTATGAAATGAAACTCTCTTTCTTTACACTTGCCACTTTTCAGAGTAAATTGAGTGTACAATCAACTGTACAAGCGTTAGCTCGACCTCTCGGAGAGAGAAGTATTGTAATAGTCAAAAAATCGAACTCAAGATTTTGATAAATGTCGACGTTTTATGACGACCTGAAAGTGAAAATGTGGTTTTCGTAATGCGGTCTCTCTGTCTTTATCTCGGCCTAGAACCGAATGAATCCATTTTACCGGTCGGGCTAAAACTTGGGCACTATGGTTCTCATAAGGTTCCTCAGAGGAGATTTTGGAATTAGGTATCTAACCCTAAATTTAGGGCGGTTTATTGAAGAGCAACGAGAAAAAATAGATTTTCTCAAAATCCACGCTAACACTTGATTAAATTTTGTATCCATACATTGTTTAATATTTTTTAAAAAAAGGCCCCACTCACTTCCATAAAAATGAAGAGTACTTTACATGAGTGGAGATTTTCAATTTTGATCACATATCCGCAACTATTTGGGATACAAAATAACTTATCATTGTGTAGTTGTAATAGGTCTACTATTAAAAATATATTTTATAAAACCAGTAGTTTCTGAGCTCTAAGTATGTGTGTTGAAATTGAGCAGAGCAGAGATATTATTTTCTTAATGTTTCTATTCCCAGATAGAAGAGAGAGGAAATATGTGTAGTGCACCCTGCAGTATTGAAGTGTTCTAATTCAGTTTCAAAAATGTTCTCGTTGAAAAACAACCAACCAAATATTGCTATTCGGTCGACATTTTTCGTATACAACCTTTAATTTGTATGTTTTCACTACTTACCACTTACTAAATAATGACCTCACTTTAATAAGAATAGCTGAATTCTTTATCATGTTTTGAACACTAATCCATATAAATAATATATGTTTTATCTTTAAACACCCCAGGACGTGGATTGCAGATACACAATAGGTGTATACAAATTATGTCCAATTATGTACCAAGTTTGAACAACATAATTTTGAATTGATTTTTTATTTGTTTCCTTTTCTCTAATTATTTAACTATATCTTAAACCATTTCATTTTATAGTGTGTTGCCGCAAATAGGGAACTGCCTTATTTGTTACGAGGAACTAAACCATTTTATTACAATTTTAGAAGAAGCAAAAATTGAACTTTTATAGAAGCTATTCAAATTTTATATATTATTCAGAGTGTACTTGGGGTATTATAGTTATGGCTGTACACTGGCTAAAAATAATAATTGTGAGAGGGTTGTGAATAATAAATGACATTTGAAGTTATCTTTATTTTGTTATAATTGTGGACAAAGGTTTAAAAAAGTTGATTGCCATAAATTACATTGGTGGTGAGTTTGGTGAGTTAAAATAAAGAAAGTTTCTCAAATGTTCTACATATATTTACTATTATTATGTTAATTAATAAAGGCTAAGGAAAAGTATTAAAATGTTCAAATGTGTAGGAATGCTTTATTTTCCCATTATACTATTAGTTTTAATTGTTTGGAAGATCTTCTGATCAAGAACCTCAAAGACGCTCATTGGAATGACTGACCAACTTTGTTAATCTTGTTAGTTTTAATTCCAGTAACACCCCTATAAAGCCTCGTTTGTATTGTAACACAACATGTTGGCCAACACGATCCCAACAAGTTGTGTTACAATATAAACGCATTCCCAACTTGTTGGTGTTTGGAGAGCCGGTCAGAGCCAACTAGTTGTTGGAGATAATAAAGACCAACCCAACATGTTGGCTGATTTGGGAGGTTCTGCGCATGCGTTAGAGAATCAAGCCAGTCTCTAGTCTTGGCAACGCACATGTTTTGTGGCTATATTTAAGGCTCCCATGAGGCGTAGAGTCGTAGCCAATTTTTCTCCCGGAGTCACAACCATTTTCCTTTCCATTTTACCACGTAAATGGGGATACAGAAGTGTAACTGATCATTCAAAGTTCACATGTGACATGCGTACAAAGCTATCAACTCCACTTTACAAATGTAGGTAATTCATTATTCCCATGTACGCCTTCAAACCCCCCACAGTTTCTTAAGTTTTGGTGTGTTTTTTTTTGCAAGAGTACACTTCCTGTCAACACTATAAATGAGGAGTGGCAAGTAATACGTCGTTATCCATGGCTAGAAATGTGTAGACTGATTCAAAACTAGCGGAGAACCCAGGTTGTTGGTCCAACAAGTTGGCGAGAATAAACGCAGCTTACTTTTCCTCGTGTGTTGTCTCCCAACATGTTGGGTCCAACTTGTTGGCTCCAACTTGTTACATAATAAACAAGGCTTATGAATATTTTCACAGCCTTGCTCGGCGATAACACCCACACAGATCTGCCCAATGTTCTTGAACTTGCCCGCAAATAACCGATGACATAAATTTCCCCTGGTGACGTTACCGAATAGAAGAATGTATTCATCAAGAAGAAATATTTTCCCATCGCTTTGATTCGATGTATTCGATTCGTCTAGGTGTGAGCGGGTCCATTTAAATGCGTGGAAAGAATACTTCTCTGGCTTCGAGTCGAATCGATTAACGTATGTGGGAGTGGGCCTTTAGGCGTCACTCTCCTGCTGGACTGGACTGCTGAAGACAGAAAGATCGGGGTTCAAAACCTGGTCCTGTATACTAAGTGTCTTTATTCCTCAATAGTTTTCCACTTTCCTTTTATGCAAATGCTGGTCAATTACCTTTAAATGCTTCCGTTCTCATCCCTACTCATTAGATTAATTATACGTGCGCTTAGCCTGAACAGATAGTAAGACACGGTGATGGAAAAAACTACTTATTCTAATAAAAGGATTATGTGAATTAGGCTTTTAAAAACCGCACTCACATTATTGGCGTTGATAGTGGATGAAAAAACCAAAGTAATGAATTAAATTAAATATGTAAAATCATCCCCCGAGAAACTATTGGAGGTTAGAATCTTGATCTCCCATCACCACCAATATGGTCCATCGCCTTAGACCAGGTATGGTCAACCTCCCCCCCTAATTGCATAAGTTCTTGGGGGAGTTGGTGAGGGTGTGGTCTTCAATATATGTATCTTAAAGTAAGGGTCATGAAGGAATTGAGGTCTACTGTTCACAGAACTTCTAGAATAATGGATAATTGAGTTAGTAGTAAGACTCACCGGACTGTCGGACAGGATCTGCTTAGTAATAAAGCATCACATGATTATTAAATGTAATGACGTTAATGGTGTAGTAATGCTGAAGATGGAATTTAGAGGTAATATAACCACATTTGCTTGGAGAAATATTGGGAAACTAATTAATTAAAACGAGTCTCGGGTCACTTGGCTAGGATACGAACTCTTACCTCCGCATCGCCAGCAAAGCAGACTAGATAATTTTTTCCGTTTAACGCGTGTGCGTGCCCATTGCAGCAGTAGCCTGATATTAATGTGGTCTTTAGAAATGGATGGCTTCCAAACACCACGCGCCCTGCCCGTGTTTTTAAATGGACAAAAATATCCTTATATTAGCAATCCCGCAAGGCGTTGCCCGCTACCCATCTACAAAAAAAAAATTAATAACTAATTAAAAAGCTAATTAAAAATTTTAAAATCCTGCTTTGAGGTACATTAAGACCCCCTCCCGTCCACCTTTGTTAAAAATTTCAGATCTCTGTGTGCCGTAGATTTGGTTGGGCATCGCGCACACAGACAAACACTTACTTGTATTATTATAGACTAGGAGAGAATTTTTAACACTGTTTGAAGGTGTCAATAATAGTTGCTGAACGTGTTTCAAAATCTCTTTAGTTTGTTCGAATATTTTAAAGAGTAAAACCATAACATCACTATTATTGGATAGTAATGTGTAAACAAACTCAAAACAGATGTCGCTGGGTTTGATTGGCGTGACCTACTACCCTTGACTTGGAATCACAGAAAAATATATTTTGGCACGAGTTTGGTTTCTAAAAAGAGTATCGTGCTGAAAACTGATCTCAGGGTTGCCAGTATCAGGAAAAGAAATTCGCGTACTGTGTGGAGATGGAATTCTAGTGACTGGGTCTTTTATTCGGGTACGCCCAACCCATTACTTGCTTTAATTATTTATATATTTAGTTCGTTTCTTTGTGGGGTTTTTTGCAATTTTTTTTTGATCTTGAGTGTAACAAAAAAAAAAGTTGGGGAATGAAATCCAAGATAAAATTTCCAATGTAGGCTATCTGTACATTATGTATCAAGTATCAGTCTTACCCTGATTCATTACACTATGGCCCTATCTCATATAGAGTAATCCATCAAGGTTTGGGTAAAAGCAGTGTACAGTATTTTGGAACCCAATATCAGGGATGAGAAGCGTATTTCAGACAAATTGCTCCAGACAAACATTTATTCTGTTTCCCGTATCACGCGGGCTAAATGTCGGGATCATCTAGTATGTTACGGGAAGGTCAGGCTGTGAATCTCGGTTGGGTGGAATCAGGGTGGTTTTAACAAAATTATTCCCACTATACTTCTCACGCAAATTTTAGCTTCCTAAACTCTACCCAATTAGCTTAGTTAAATGCAGATAGCCAAGATGGGCAGTAAGATGCAGGGAAAAGTAAACGATAAGTTAATAATTGATTTATTCACTCAAATTTATGTTTCTAGACAGAGGTATAGTGAGCGGCTTAAAGCTTCATAATATATAAAAACACTCTTTATAAAACCCTTAACATATACAGGATGGGGCAAAAACAATTAGACTACATTTGCTGAGGAAAGTGATGGATAACGTGCTGAGGTTTGCCTGACGTCCGATAGAGCTCACCTGAGTGACACTAGCTTCAAGAAATGAAGATGTGTAGTATGTAGTTTTCTTTAATTTAGCTAGTGAATATTAACTTTTCAAATAAAGTGTTAGTTTTCATATTACTGATCGTCTAACAGTTTCACCCACACCCTGTATTGTTGAACATTTATAATGAAAGTGTATTGTTGAACATTTATCATGAAAGTGTATTGTTTAACATTTATCATGGAAGTGTATTGTATTGTTGAACATTTATCATGAAAGTGTATTGTTGAACATTTATAATGAAAGTGTATTGTTGAACATTTATCATGAAAGTGTATTGTATTGTTGAACATTTATCATGGAAGTGTATTGTATTGTTGAACATTTATCATGAAAGTGTATTGAGAAGCAACAATATAGAAGTTAAACATTGTCGGCGAAGACTGGTTGAGATGCTGGAAGTCGATCAGAAATTCATAAACTTCAGAAAACAAATGGGTCAATAGCGTTCCTGGGTGGAACTATCTGGCAGGAGATCAAACAGGGGAGGAGGAAAATACAAACGACAGTGAATGGGCTGGGAGCCTCCTATTAAATGGCATAATTTGATTCACACAGATCCATTACACGCTTTTACACCATTTACCTTTGATTTCTTGGAGCATTCAGCTCTTGGTGGTTAAACTAATATATGTGATTATTTTACTTTTAAGAGTGGAAAATTTTAACTTCTAAACTATGTCTATAAGTATATATGTATAGAGTTATAGAAAATAGTTTAGTGTTCATTCCAATAAACAGAAAACTTGTGTTCTCTTAAATGTTTTACCAATATTAAATTTACCAATATTAAATTTAACATAAGCGCAACATCTGTTTGTAAATATGTCAGTGCTAATTAGCCAAATTTTATTAGATATTATTATCATCAGGATATGACCCCCCAAAAGAATACCTGGCCAATTAAAGTTTCTTTCTTTTCAGTCAATTATTTTGTTACCCTAATCTATAAACAAAAATAACTCAGTAAATTGTCAAAATAAGAAAAACCCAAACCACTTTAATTGAAATCAAGCGGTATATATCAGAGAAGTTATCCATTCGTAAGGTAATGTTTCTCCCTCCGTGCTCTCGTTCTACTGGTCAGCGTTCCTGAATACCTCCGAGCTCTCGTTCTACTGGTCAGCGTTCCTGAATACCTCCGGGCTCTCGTTCATACTGGTCAGCGTTCCTGAATACCTCCGGGCTCTCGTTCTACTGGTCAGCGTTCCTGAATACATCCGAGCTCTCATTCTACAGGTCAGCGTTCCTGAATACCTCCAGGCTCTCGTTCTATTGGTCAGCATTCCTGAATACCTCCGAGCTCTCGTTCTACTGGTTAGCGTTCCTGAATACCTCCGGGCTCTCGTCCTACTAGTCAGCGTTCCTGAATACCTTCGGGCTCTCGTTCTACTGGTCAGCGTCCCTAAATACCTCCGGGCTCTCGTTCTACTGCTCAGTGCTCTTGAATACCTCCGGGTTCTCGTTCTACTGCTCAGTGCTCCTGAATATCTCCGGGCTCTCGTTCTACTGGTCAGCGTTCCTGAATCCCTCCGAGCTCTCGTTCTACTGGTCAGCGTTCCTGAATACCTCCGGGCTCTCGTTCTACTGGTCAGCGTTCCTGAATACCTCCGAGCTCTCGTTCTACTGCTCAGTGCTCTTGAATACCTCCGGGCTCTCGTTCTACTGGTCAGCGTTCCTGAATACCTCCGAGCTCTCGTTCTACTGGTCAGCGTTCCTAAATACCTCCGAGCTCTCGTTCTACTGCTCAGTGCTCTTGAATACCTCCGGGCTTTCGTTCTACTAGTCAGCGTTCCTGAATACCTACAGAGTTGACCTAGGAACATGTAAAGGTAGTTTTAGTATTTTTTGATAAATAATTATTTTCCCACCGTGATAACGCTATTTACTTCAAAGACCTGCTCCATGTTCAGAGGTATCCAATATTTTTAAAAAAATTACTGGGAGAGGACCACTCCAAATATTCTTCTTGGAGTATCTAATTTGCATAAAAAAATCTGGCAAGAAACACTTGAAATTACTTCTAGATGCATCCAAGTTTTAAACAGATTTTTAGAGAGGATCACTCTCAATGGCCTCTAGAGGCTTGCATTTTTCAAAAGATTGTTTGAAGAAGAAGCATTCCAAATAATTTTGAAGGAATTCAATTTTCAAAAACTTTCTAGGGCATCCAATTTTCTGACATTTAATAGGCTCCCCCTTTGGTTTGGTGGGCCAATCCCCTTAAACCCCCTAGTTTTTCTAATCTTCCCTACACAAATAAGGTCCCACCGCTACTGGATAGTTATGTAACACAGAGTTAAATACCTTGTCACTCATCACATCCCTAGCAGGACCGGAGATCCAAATAGTGGATGGTGTTAAACGTAACCACTGCACGTGTGTGAAATAAGGACCAGGGCCATGTTCGATTATTAATAATAATAACTGTGGTATTAATGGCTTGTCTGGGCTCTCTTACTCGTAGATTAGTCAGTATAATGAACCGCTACCCAGGAGACGGACACCCGAATGCACTAATCGTACGTCCTTTCCGGGGAGGCTCTTTCCAGGTCCAGATGCGATGATAGGATGATTATAGCGAATAAAGGACGAGATAAAGCCAATGACGATCTTAACTTAACCTAACTTAAGCCCAATCAAACAAACCATTGTAACTATTATCCTTTGGAGAAACATCCCCGATAGCAAAATATAATCGACCCCGGACCTCTAGATTAGCAGACAGGGGCTCTGACCACTATACCACGAGGCTGTTTTTTGATTAGTAAAGAGTGTACAGACCTCTGGTGGTCCCTCGAACCATAAGTTCCGTAGCCCTGAACCTGACAATAAAACTTTCCAAGGACTAGGGTAAACAAGATCACTACGAAACAATGAGAGTCCTTCTCGAAATGAGTGTGCCGTGTAAACCATAGGGGAGGAAAGGGAGACGGGGTGGGGTGTTTGTTAGTTGAATTAAACTGGTTGTGTATCTTGCATGAAGTTTGCTGGTGCGTACATTATCCTCGAGTGTGCGTGCTCAATTTGCTGGCTTCCCTAACTTAAGTTTGCACGGACTGGACGTTATTCAAGTAATACACAGCAGGGTTTCGTAACGGGACCATGGTGCAAGAACCATGAAGGCTTGGAAACTAACGCTGGGGGTAATATGGTGAAATAACCATGAAGGCTTGGAAAATAACACTGGGGGGAATATGGTTAAATAACCATGAAGGCTTGGAAAGTAACTCTGCACATATGGTGACATAGCCATGAGAGCTTTGAACACAACTCTGAGCGTAATTATACATGAACTATCGAGGCTTGGAAACTAAATCTGGGAGTATGTTGAAAGAACCACGAGGGTTTGGAATATAGGCTATAGCTTTGTAAATATAGTGAAACTGCATGGCCTATGTGAGCTATGGGTACGGATGGGGCCCCCAAGTATTAGGGGCCCCAAAGCTAGACATTTTTAATCGTCTTAACAAAAGAATTACAAAATATCAGAGCAGTAAAATAAAATTGGTTACCACCAGCTGTATGATTAGTGTTTGTTAGTTTTCCCCCTCATTTCCCGAGGCCACATCGTTTGTCTATCTTTTTCTCCTGAGGCCACGTCGCTTGTCGCTCCCCTTCTCCTGAGGCCACGTCGCTTGTCGCTCCCCCTCTCCTGAGGCCACGTCGCTTGTCGCTCCCCCTCTCCTGAGGCCACGTCGCTTGTCGCTCCCCTTCTCCTGAGGCCACGTCGCTTGTCTCTCCCCTTCTCCTGAGGCCACGTTGCTTGTCTCTCCTCCCCTCATGAGACCACGTCGCTTGTCTCTCCTCCCCTCCTGAGGCCACGTCGCTTGTCTCTCCCCTTCTCCTGAGGCCACATTGCTTGTCTCTCCTCCCCTCATGAGACCACGTCGCTTGTCTCTCCTCCCCTCCTGAGGCCACGTCACTTGTCTCTCCCCTTCTCCTGAGGCCACGTTGCTTGTCTCTCCTCCCCTCATGAGACCACGTCACTTGTCTCTCCTCTCCTAAGGCCCCACCACTCTTCTCTCCTCTCCTGAGACTACGTTAAGCGTCTCCCTTTCCTTCTAACTGTAGTGTTGTAAACATGACCGTCTATTAAAATCAGGCCCGCACATTACTTATGTTTACCTTTTTTTTTTTTTTTT